>JASANG010002611.1:247500-353276 GCA_030248215.1 Enoplolaimus lenunculus
TGAGTGTACTCTGTTAATACATCCTGCTGGAAAGCGTTCCGGCTCAGTTGTCTACAAGGGCCAGGTCCTTGAGTGTACTCTGTTAATACATCCTGCTGGAAAGCGTTCCGGCTCAGTTGTCTACAAGGGCCAGGTCCTTGAGTGTACTCTGTTAATACATCCTGCTGGAAAGCGTTCCGGCTCAGTTGTCTACAAGGGCCAGGTCCTTGAGTGTACTCTGTTAATACATCCTGCTGGAAAGCGTTCCGGCTCAGTTGTCTACAAGGGCCAGGTCCTTGAGTGTACTCTGTTAATACATCCTGCTGGAAAGCGTTCCGGCTCAGTTGTCTACAAGGGCCAGGTCCTTGAGCTTACTCTGTTAATACATCCTGCTGGAAAGCGTTCCGGCTCAGTTGTCTACAAGGGCCAGGTCCTTGAGCTTACTCTGTTAATACATCCTGCTGGAAAGCGTTCCGGCTCAGTTGTCTACAAGGGCCAGGTCCTTGAGCTTACTCTGTTAATACATCCTGCTGGAAAGCGTTCCGGCTCAGTTGTCTACAAGGGCCAGGTCCTTGAGCTTACTCTGTTAATACATCCTGCTGGAAAGCGTTCCGGCTCAGTTGTCTACAAGGGCCAGGTCCTTGAGCTTACTCTGTTAATACATCCTGCTGGAAAGCGTTCCGGCTCAGTTGTCTACAAGGGCCAAGTCCATTGCAACGGATGTATTATCATTTAGCTTAAAATGCTTGTTTTTTGACGATGCAACAAGTTGCAAATTTCTTGTTCAAAATGATTAAAGTCTTTAAATGCTTAAACTAAAGCTTTCTGCCAGAAGCCTACCATCAACGTAGGTTCTGCGCCAAGTGTAGCACAGTCAATATATAGGAAACGAAAATACATTTTAGGCTTACAATTCTGTGATTTATTCAAAAAAATAGCTACAGTAATTATTTATGTCGTATTGTTGTACAGTGATAAAGTTTATTTTTGATGAAATAAACATCCAATTCGTAATTGCAGTGTTTCCAAGTTAGATATCCAAAAGGCACCCTCGTCCCGTGTACACCCGCCAGACTACTGGCAGATCCTCTGAATGGCGTTTGCTTCGTCTCGTTATAACACATACGTATGCCATTTGTCAATACGGTATAGACAGAATAGATGTTTTGTCCTGAATCTGTCAGAAGGGATTCCGATTTTTACATGATACAGAGTCTGTAAGACGGGACTCTGTTTAGCAAGATATCACGACAATTCGTCGCCCGACAACAATTCGGACGACAGTTCGTAGTCCGACATTTCGTCGTCTCCTACAACTCGTGGACCCGACAACTTGTCGCCCCGACAACTCGTCGACTTCGACAACTCGTCGACACCGACAACTTGTTGACCCGATAACTTGTTACAACGTGGATGACCCCTAAAGGAAGTTACCAGATAAAGAATTTTTAATCGCTGCTGCTGTTGCACTTAGAATATCTTTAGTCTTAAAGAAAAGCTATGGCAAGTGTTAGGCTTAAAGTTAGGTTAACAAATAATTATGAACCTAAACACCTCGTTTCTAACAATCTTGACTTTGTGTAATATATGCAAACGCTTAAATTGTAATTTATTATCAAGGTCCGTTCAGACAGAGGCGTTGTCATCATTTAATTTCGTGAGGGGGTAACCTCGCTCGAAAGTTCTATATACATGTATCCGGGTGCAACCGCTGGTGAAAATAGCGGAGCCGGAGCCGGAACCAGAGGTCAACGAAACTTGCCGAAGCCGGAACCGGAGGTGAGGCGAAATTCGGTAGTAAAAATAATGGTTGATTAGTTCAAAATTATGCAAAATTTTACAACCGAAATTGCCGGACCCTCCGGCAATAATTCTACCGGAGTCGAAGCCGGAGCCGGACCCCGATTTTCTGCCGGAGCCGGAACCAGGGGCAGACCTACAGTTGTGCCCTGACATGTATATATTATACATTACCTTAAAATTGGATCTAAAATATGGTGAATATTAAAACAATTTCTATTGGTTCGAATCCTCGTGAACAACCAACCATTCTTAGAAAAGCCTGCTGTGAGTGTTAATAAACTGGCTCTCCCTTTCGCAATCCAATGGGGCCATCTATGTGTAGCCGTCTCCAGCAAGAATCAAGCACAAGAATTTGGTATTAAGATTTATCACTAAAGTTGCGTTTGGTTTCTAGCTCGCTGGTTCCTTTCAACATCGTGCCACCTCCGCCATTACAAATTTCCGGATACGCCACTGTTGGCTCTTGGGGAACTTAAAGCGCTGTGTGTGTAGTATACAACTGGTGATATTGTCGGGTTAATTAATTATAATTACCTAATATATATACGTTAGAAAAAAACCCCAAACCAACAGCTGTATATTGAGTTTGTTCTGCGCAGTTTTGGCCAGTTTATTGATGGGAAATAAAAATCTGCCTTGCATAAACAATCGGCTTGGTAGTAAAGAACGGACATCAAATACATTTTGTTCGCGTTTGAAATTTGAAAAACAAAATTATGTCCAAAAAAGCTAACAGTTTTTCCTGTAGCGAAGCATAAATCGTTAATAAAAACGAGTAGTTATGGAATTGTTTCAGCGTCATTGCTTTATTACTCGAAAATGCGCTGAACTATAATTTATGAATTGAAACCGAAAAGCGATTATAAGAGTTGGTGCTAAGAGCATTTGAACCAACAAAAATCCATTTGCGACACACGCTCCGACTTGCCTCATAATACCTTAACGCTTAAGTACTAAGTTTCAGATTAATTGGTTTAAGTGTTTAGCAGAGAATTAATTTTCGAAACTTTAAAATACCTGTAAGCCATACCATCAAGAGTTGAAAACTGTGAGCACCAACAAGTCACAATGTGTCTTCTAACCAAGTAGTTTAAAAAATATGACAAGGTTTATAACAGGTATTCAAAATTTTGTTTTCGAAATCATAAAAAATAGGCTAAAAACGAGTTCTAAAATTGTATAATTTCGAAACATAAAAAATATTCACCCGCCGGGGAAAAAATTTTCTGGATTTGACTCTGAAATTCAACAAACCAAAAACTTCCTTGGTGTCAAGTTACCTTTGCTCGCGCTACGCCATTTATTACGCAATTTTTCTTATAAATTATTTCAAAGTGATAAAAATTTTGTTTTTCTGTATTGATTGTGTGCAATCTTAGGGTTTCGTTGGTGCAATTTGTATTGGTCCATTGCTACACTCTGGTTGATATTGCTGTTGTTGTCGCTTGACTGGCATATATATGTGTATATATGGTTACACAACCATAACAATGTTATTTGTGTGGCTCCCAGTCATCGCATTTACCCGCCTTATATATAAACCAGCCCTTTTTGCCAAACCGCCTCCCAAACAATTGCAACATGGCACTGATACACTTATGTTTTGTTTGGTAGGCAAACATCTGCTTGCTTTATATAAGCAATAAAATTTACTTTTCCGAGTTTGCAGGTTCATACTGGCTAAAACTGGTCCGTAGACATGGGGATCCTGAAATATTTTTGTGACAGCGGGGCGCATATCAAATTAAATGGCCCCTCCGTTTTGCGATTAACGTGGCGCTCCACTGCAAGACAATCCTAGAAAAAAAATCGTTCCCACGCTTCTGAGGTTCGCTGATTTCAACAATTTCAGTGTTTTCATATTCCGTATTCCGAGACTATTTTGTAAAAGGTTTCTTGTTAGTTCTTAATACCATTTTTATGTTAAAAATGCATTTGGCATAAATAGTAAATGAAAAACAGTCAGATTAGTTTTTGTTGTTGTGTGATTTCAATTACCGTTTCCAACTATTAATTGTTTACCAGTTGTGATTTGTTGAACCAGGTTTTATAGTGTTTTGCGTACCCCAATTGGTAGCAGTTGACGTTTAAAACGTTGCAGCACCTATGTTTTGGTTCCTAATGCGACTTTATATATTTCACCATTTTCAATGTAATTAAATGTTTTTATATCAACTTAATGACACACCGAAAAAATTTGATTCCTGAGTACCGTAAAAAATTTCTAAAATATTAACAAATATATCATTGTCGGCCACTAACCATGATTTAACAAGGCTGTGCCTTTCACTCGAAATAAATGCATACGGGTCTGAGTAGTGGGCGATCCTCAAGTCCAGATCTCGTGTCTTGAGCGCTTACTTGTATATTTTGTTCAAATGTGTTCTAAGGTACAGAACAGCTGTTTCATCTATAATTGGTAACTGAATTTAGTGTAAAGTCCGTTTCGACACAAGCGTGCCCGCACAGTTATTCAAGTAGCCAATCTAATTGCGGACTGATCATGTATCTTGCCAAATATTGACCTGGGCCAAAAACAAAACTCCATATATTAAAAAGAATCGAACTTTAAACCTAAAAATTAAAGTTGCTTGAACGAATGAACGGCTTTTGCTTCCAAATTTGGTTCAGAACGTTTATCTACAGTAATTAATGCGAGGCGCTTACTATCAATTGTGTTTTTTTCCCAAAGCGTGTAGATATGTGAAGTTTTTAGGTTGACACAAATTTTTTGCCACTGCTGGATACAACGTTATGGTTGTCTGCATTTAATTGCCAAACGTTTTTGATTGTATAAAGCGTAAACAGTTACTAACCATTATTAAAATATGCTTTTTTGCAACTTGTGCGGCAGCGTTAAAACCCTCAAATTGCTAAGTACAGTTGTTGGTTATCAGCGAGAAGGGCTTTTGAATAATTAAGACAGGTGTTATCAAACTACCTCAAATTCAGTCTTGGGTAATCCAGGTTCCGGGTTCCCTCGAAACGATTAATAAACCTGAAACCGGTCGGCGTTTGCATTTTTTGAGTCAGGGCGCCAGATAGAAAACTAGAACTTTTATAATGGCGTTGTATCACAAATTGATCGAAATATAAACAACTGGAGCTTGCTGTGCAAAAAAGCAACATTAATACTAGAGATGTTCCGGGGCCAGGATTTTATCCGAGGTCGAGGCCAGCCGGCGCCAGGAAAATACAGTAAACTTCAAATTTTATGTAACTTTTTGCGTAAGCATGTACCTTGGAGCACGACGGTATTCTTTTTCTCGTAACGCGTCACGCGGCATTTCCTTGATACTCCCATGTTATGTAATTACTGTTAATGCGTTTGTGAAGCCGCGTTAGCAATCTTTCATTCAGCATTCGAGTAAATAGGTAGATTTTTTTCTGGTTTCATCTATGGTACCGTATGACCCTCGGTGCCAATGAATACAATCATTACGCAACTGGTTTGAAACTATAAGAAAATCTAATATTAATAGGCTCAAATTCGCCAACAAAGTTGATGCGTGTCGCACCTGGCTCGTGACCAGCACAAGGACTAGACAAGAAAATTTGGTTTAGTTAAAAATCTTTAATTCTGTGAATTATTTTGCTGCTTGGTCCGCTACGATTGTTCTTAGAAGTCGTCGATCCCGTTTACCTCCGTAGTCAGTCGTCCCTGTGACGCGTGTTTTTTAACGAAAACGTTTTAACGCAATAGATACATTTTGATTAGTATTCTACTAACTAAAACTTTCCTTAATAATTCTTGAAGGCAATTGGCGGAAACTGGCTACCCAAACCTTTAACACCTGTTATTGGTGTATTTAACCATATATAAGCCTAACTACTAGAACTCTTTGGCAGTAGCCAATATAGAGCTCTTTAAATTGATCACTTTTCTGGCATTAAACGCGGTGACCGGTGGCACAAAGGTACTAGCCGCTATTAGAAAAAAAAACTGGAGCACAACTAGGAGGTCCTTGTTGTTTGCGCAATAAACATCATTTCTGTTAACTTATTGGAATGTGTTTTCCAAAGGATTTTTACGTTTTGTGTTTTCCAAAGCATTTTTACGTTTTTAGGTTGTTATTTCAATGTTTTGTTATATTAAGCAAATATGCATGGTTACTAATTTTAACCCTGCTGTTATTGATCATATTTAAAACTTTAGTACATTTGGCGTTTGTTGTCTACGCCTGGTTTTCAGGTAAAATTACGTGGCATAAACTATGATATCCTTGAAATTTTTGCAAGGACTTTGGTGCATTAGCATTTGTTGCATACTTCAAACATGGAATAAATATATATTAAGCAATAAAAACGGTGCCCAATTTAGTATTAATTGATTTATTGTAGCTTATAAACCGAAAACCAATCAATTTCGACATGTATTGACTTGGTTCTTGTTGAAAATTGTTTGTTTCTTTCTCTGTCACTCAGGGTGCAACCGGAATTATATACAATTTACTGGAATCGGAATCGATGGATGAAAAAACACAAGAACCGCAATTCCGGTTTCACGGTGCTGTCACTGTCGCAGTAAGAGCTGACAAGACGGATAGGGGTTCTGGAGCATGCCAATAATATTTTCATATATTCTTTTAGTACAATCTTAGTTAAACAAGGCTTTCATCTTTTTGCCCGTTTTCAGTAATTCAGAGCTGTGCCTACTACTGTTTCGAGCTGTATATAGCACAAAATCAACAGCCTTTTCAAAGGTTCCGGTAATTTTGTTTGTGTTATCACTATTGCAGATTCCGTGTTTGTTAATTGTGCCCTTCTGAAACTGTTCAGAAACGGTGTATTAATCAGACAAGAATTGTTAACAGAAGCGAGAGGTTAATTCTTAAAATTTTATCCGGTATCGGGTTACCGGCGCTGTTATTTTTCATTTTAGGCTGCGCCCTGAATCCAGCATAGAAATACAGCTTCATTTCGATTGAATAAAGAATAATTAATTCTGTATTAAAAGGCAAAACCGTTTGTGTCAGAAACAAATATAAATAATTCTTATGTATTTATACATAGAGCAAAAGCATTTTAGTATTCTATATACATCAGTTATACGCGCAGTGGAATATGAATTACCATTATACCACAATGGCATAGTAAAGCCACTCTAGAAATAAAGCACCCTAGTAAACCAATACTTTTAGACTACTGGGCTGTATAGCTCATGCAGCAGGCATATATAACCTAGGATATCGTGGTAGGCAACAGGCTGTTTCTGCGTCGGTTCGTTTGCAAATGGGCTTCTTGTCGGGGGTTAGTAAAACTGGTTACATTTATCGATTACTGTTTTTTTCTCGTTCTCGTCTCGTATTCGACTTTGTATTGTGCGGTTCATGAACCGTGAATTAAGTTTTGTTAATATGTTCCAAAGCTGTGGAACACTGTATAATATAGTTGAGTTCGAATGTTTGAATAACGTATCCAAATTAGAAACTCACAGACACTAAACGGTTATCGCTAGAAGAGGATAATGTGGGACGTGGTGTCCGCTCATTGGCGTTTAGAAAAACAATTTCAGTATTAGCCTGTATAAGAAACTATGAAAAATTTATTTACACACAAACTACATAAAAATATACAATTGATTCGGTCGGCCTCAAGGAAAAATGCTGACTATGTGTACTTATGTCGTATGAACACCAGTTTTGGTTAATCTAAACTTTAACCTAACTTGCTATTGATGGAAATATGATTGTAATGTTTACTCTGTTCGTTCCTCCGATGTACTGGTTGATAGAAAACTTACGGAAAATGCGATAGCTTAAAACAGAAGCAAATTCCTTTAGAAAACTTAACGCAATCTTGAGCAAGTCGAAAATCATAACTGCAAGTTGACCCGGAATTTTGAAGATTATTCTTTTATAATAGCCGGTTTCCGAGATTGACAATTCGTAATTTAATAAATTTTGCTTCGCTATATGTATTATATACCAGTTCCTTGCTGATTGTAATAGATTTTGCAATTGTTTAGTTCATTTCTGTAAACTTACCTACTAAGATTTAACTGCATTGTTGAATAGTTAACGTTTGTCTCCTCAGAATAATCTTAATTCTGGCTCTTTTACACTTTCGTCTCACCGCGCATTAAGTGATGCGTTTTGTGCAATAGGCTCCGGCTTTTAGGTTAGCCTGTTTCCTAACTTAAGCCTCAGCCCTTTCCCAAACCTAAGCCTAAGTCTGTGTGGTGAAGTGTACATCAGCATTCATTTTGTTAGCGTTCGCAGGACCCAGCGGCAAATTCAACTATATTTCACAGTAGATTTCGAGCTTGAGCCTTCGTATCTAAAATGCGCAGGTGCAGCCGCAAATGTACAGTTTTTGCGTATTTTTTGCGTTCCGTTTCTATGGATAATCGTCATCTCCCTACTTTTTACAAACTTCCTTCGATGACTTCTAAACTTTACACCAAGATACATCGCTTATGAAACTGGAAGCGAGTGCTTAAAGTGCGTTTTATTCTGTAATTTATAATTAGCTGAAATTGGCATGTACTGTAGTGACCAGAATAAGTAGGGATAATAAGAGGGGGTCCCCATTTTGAGTCCCAATCAATAGGAGTCTGTATCTCTAATAAGAGACCGTAAAGCGGATAGAGTCCATAAACGTCAATTATCCATAATTTTATCGCATAAATGACTCCAGCGACAAATACAGTTGAGTTCGAAACTTTAAAGCATACTTAAGTTTTGAAGTATAACCTTGCATTATCGCTCATGCTTTTGATGCAAAGCAAAAAACGTATCAACGGATAGTTGCAATACCGGATATATACCTAACAGTAACGAAGAGTGGCGGAAAGCGGGTTGAAAATAAATAACAGTCCGTAACCGAATAACAGGGGTGGAAGCTTTCTGGAGAGGCCAAATAAATATCAGTCCGCCCTCTTATTCGGGTCACTACAGCATATAATTTTTTCCTAAACTAAACCATAAGTGTTTACTTAAATGTTAGCCACAAATTGGGAAAAGGTTACGAGAGTCCCGTTTGTTTTAAAAAATTTCGAATGTTACTATTCTTCTGAAAATCATTGCTTTGTGCAAAAATGTTTAAAATCGTAGAATTTTGTTTTCATGTCTCTAAAAATTTCAAGGTTGATATATTTCAATTTATATTCTCCGTGTATATGCCACTTATGCATAGGATGTATGCATACAACTCGCTAAAGGTTTTTACTGGTCATAAGCGTTGCTAGGAATCGCTTTCAGCATGCTGACAAGCTTATAGATTTATTATCGTATAAAGAGCGCGCTGAGAATTATACCAGATTAGGTGTTCAACTGATGGTCCCTGGCGGAACCAAGGGGGCAAGCCATGCCTAGGCCCCCAAACAGAGATCAAAACTAAAGTTGTCAATCCTTGTACTAGAATTGCATTTGGCTTCTCGCTCACTTCGTTCAGGAGCTTTGTTTCACTATCGCACGGGCCTCCGTCATCAGCGATTTTTGGATCCACCATTGCGTTTAGTGAACTGTGATGCGCTGAAAAATTATGTATACTATCAGTGGTTTTCTGTTACGAACAGCAATATACCTACAGTTACCAGTTAGCTATGTAATTATTATTGCCAATTGTGGACTTTGTCTAGAATTGAATAACGATTAATACGTTTGAAACAAATGATGGTTCTGGCCCATAGCCAGAGGGGATCCGGGGAAGGGCAGCTCAACTGTTCCCCTAGACACACTTTGCCTTCCACCGTTAAAAAAGTTTCAACCTGTACACAAAATAAATTGTCTTATATTCAAGAAATTATATTTTTCAAAAATATGGGTCTGAAATTTAAGAGTTTGTTTCATGAACGATTAAGACAAATATTTCTGAAATATCAGTCATTTATGTCTTACATATTTAAGAAAGCAGGAGGAGGAGTGTTGAAATTTCAAGATATCTGAATTATGTACTCAAAATTTTTGACAATTTGTATTATTCTTCCATTCAGCGGCTTAGCCAGGATTCCATCTCAAGCGGGTATAGGGTCCTTTTTTGTACTCTACAATCCAGCAAGTTATTTGCGGATTCGTTACAAGTTTCCAGAAATCCCTCTCCATGTATGCGCCGCTGTTTCTTCAACTAATCACGTGTACTTTATTTTTGATGTTTCAAAAACAGGCTAAACACTGTTTGAAACGGCTACCAACATTCTGGATTAAGGAAATTTTAGCGGCAGCTGACAAGTAACTGAAAATTTTAGATTTTTAAACAGTATTTCATGCAGTTTAAACTTAGCAATTACTCGATTGAGCGTAATTTAGGATCTTGACGTAATTGTAATGTCTGCGATCTGGGCAGGTAGATATCAGATTCTGGGAGTTAAGGAATGGCGAACACATTTTCTAAAAAATCAAAAAATCCATTCTGTTGGACTTAAATGTGATTGAGTAAATCCTGTGATTGAGAAGTTGTGGGATCAAATATTGTGCTGACGTAAGGCTACATACCTCCGTACTCTGGTCAACAATTATGGTTCAGGGAACCAAAACGTTTACCCGATACTGAATGCCTGGCGTTTCTCAAGGTTAACAAGCGTACGAGAGTTAGTAATTTGAAAGTAATTAAAAGAAAATATTTAGGTCACCGTTGAAGAATATTTAAACAAAATCACTTTGGCTTAAAAATGCGATTCATAAGCAGCCTTAGTTTATTGTTTTTATGGGCTATAGAATCACTCTGTTCTTGGCTCATATTCTCAAATGCGTATAGCATCTATCGCCAGTTAGCGATAGGTTTTCAAACTGAAGAACTCCTGGAATTGCACATCTCAAAATTTGCACACAAGTAGGGTAAATAACAAATTCGCTGAATTTTTAACTTCATCATTCACTGGTTCGAAAGTTTTACATGACCTATCACTAACTGGTAATAGTTGCTATACATATTTGATAATATGGGCACTAATTAAAATTCGCCGTTGATTCTACCGTATTAAAGAATGCAAGTGGTGGCAAAATTTCCTTACAAGGTATTACAATCATACGTTTGTTATTTCAGGCTATATGTATATATGTGTATATATGTATATATATAATTATTTATTTCTTGTTGGAACTATAATTTCTGCTTGTGAGCTTTAGGTGCAAAGCAGCTTATAAATTACTTGAAATAAGTATGCTTACGTAGCAGATATTGGACCAAATTCAAGTTAATTGATGACTCTACTTTTATTACAGTTATAAATTTGAAGATAGCTACGAAACCAGTAGGCCTTCTGCTGGTTGACTAATATTGGTAATAGCGTAATACCAGTTGTTCACTTCTGAAATGAACACTTCTTTAATTTTACTAATTTTCGCTACACTTTTAGTCCTTCAACTGGGTCATATCAATTAAAATTTGATAACTAAGATAAAATTAAACGAAGAAAAAATTAAATTTTGTTCGCAACAAACTTCTCAAACTGACTAAGAATTGGAGTATTTTCACTTGCGGAAAATTATCTAAATTCTGTCGAAAGATAAAGATACCAATAAGGAACGGCTATTATAATTTCAAATAAAAATTTAAAATTGACTTCAATGAAAGTGCGCCCGCTTCAAGTACCGTATAGCAAGCTATAGGTCCGAAAACACTGATTTCTTTAGCGTTCCGGTCATAAAAAAGCTCCAGGGAACTGCGTATTATAATGGTCGTGAGATTGTATTATTTTGAAGTTGTATACATGTTGAATATGATACCATAAAATGCTATACCAGTATATGCAACATTTCCATACACGTAGCCACGATTTCGTTCCAAAGAGGATCACAACGTCTAAGAGTTTTTTGGAGCCAGCGGAAAAATTATTTGTCCAATGCAGATGATTCTGCAGGTTGTAAACGTGTCTCTTTTTGAGTCTTTTACGAAATTCCGGTGGATATATCCCCGTATACCTGCAATGTAGTATACACGCCTGCTCATATCCCATGACATTTCGTACAAGCCAGTGTTTAAATTGAGTTCTTATGCTATTGGCGGCGGCATAGTATACAAAGAATAGTTTGAAACTGAACTTAAACTTGTATATAAACATATATTGGTTTCAACAATTCTTGGTTTGTATTCTCAAACGATGTTTATAGAAGAATCTGTAAACGTGGTTGCTGTTTTGAATTTTTTGAAATTTGGTTTTTGGAGTTTTTAGACAATACTCGCCATGACCTGAAACTCAAAAATAAGCAAACTGGGTGCAATTTTTTCTATCCTCACACCTCACTGTGAAGCATACTTAGAGTGAAACTTGGCGCATTTGATTTACCGCTAACAGTGGCACGTTTCGCTTTTCGCATGTACTTGACATTAATGTGTACGAGAAATATTTCAACCGGATGTTGAAATTTATTAAGTTGAACGTTTTAACTCAAAAAAGCTGTAGTTTAAAGTTTATTTGAAATAAATGTGCACGCAAGAAAATAGCAACTTTTAAATCGAGCAAAATTTCGTGTACGCAATACATTTATGTAGATAAAACAGTATCAGAAATATACGAATAGCTCTGTTAAAGTAATAAAATAGCAATAGAAATCAATGGCAAAATCTTCAAATGCACTGGTTTTGGGGTACATGAACCACAGGGGTGACAAAAGGTATCACCGAGGTGGTGGTTCTACATCTCCTTAGTTTTACTAAGCAATTTTACACACAGGTATATCAAGTAGAAAATATTAGTAGTAGTTAGGGTACAACCGGAGGTCTGCCTTCGGCTCCGGTAGAATTTTTGCCGGAGGTTCCGGCAATTTAGGTTGTAAAATTTTGTTTAATTTTGCAAAATTTATCTGTTTAGCGCGTTTTGTTTCAATTTTGCTACAATTTTCAAGAAAGAATTTATAAAATTTCGCACAAAATTAGCGCAACACCAAGCAACTTAACAACATCTTACAGATATTGGCTAAAATTACTAATTAATCATTATTTTTACTGCCTAATTTCGCCTCATGTCCGGCTCCGGCAAGTTTCGTTGACCTCGAGCTCCGATATTTTTCACCTCCGGTTGCATCCAGGTAGTAGTAGTATGAAACCGTTAGCTATTATACGTATTGTTCAAAAGCTTACTTCCACAGGTTAACCGGCCAATGTTACTTATAGGGGCGTAACAGTAGATTAAGCGTATATATTCCAAGCCTAAGCCTAAGCGTTGCACCAATGTGTTCCTAAGCCTAAGCCTAAACCTAAGCCTAAGCAATAAAATGTAATCTAGTATCTTAACCTACTCTTTTATAGACCCACCCGAAACTTGGGCGCCCCTTAAAGTAACAGAGGCCGGTTAACCCAATATTTTGGCGGCACATATAATGAACACCCAATCATACACGTGAATTTTTATTATCGTATAACAATATTAAATTAATTACCTCAATAAGAGCAACTCTTATCCACAATTGGAGGTAACAATATAAGTAAAAGAGCTTAGTCCAACTACATCTGATCCTGTATATTGTGGTTTTGATATATTGTGTTTGTAATCAACGGCGGATCCAGAAATTTGAGACGCGGGGCGGGCTGTGAAGTGTTATAAAACGCTACTTTTCACCATTAAACTTTCCGAGACAGAAAACTTTTAAGGTAAGGGTAACCTTTTCGTTTTTACAAAAAAAATTTTCTGAAGGGGCAAATTGTAAACTGTATGATACAACTTTATCACGAAAAAAATTCCGAGTAAACAAATTGTAAGGTGGCAGGGAAATTTAATATATTTGTACGAAAAATTTTATGAGTTGGAAAAATCGTAAAGCGACCTTGCCATTTTTTCAAAAGAAAATTTCTGATCGAGGGGGCGGACGCCCTCCCCCCAGCTTCCCTCTAGACCCGCTAGTGTCTGTACTTTTAACGAAGTATTGCGTGATTTAGATTAATATACAATAGAATTTCTATTAAAATTTGTTTGCAGTTAGGATGGGATTTAAAGTTTAAAATTTAAATTGAAATAAACTGGAACCTTGTTACCAACTACCAAGGTTTACATTTAGGTTCAGTTCTAAGTTTAAGGATTGGTCGACAGGCCTTGAACAAAATTCTATAAATTATTTGAAAATGTTTTACAGGTTGTTTTGAATTTTTTTAATTTTTTCAGCTGGGCCTAAGGACATTTTGCGTTTCTGACCACTTGCTAGATATATATTAAAACCATGGTTAAGTTTAATCAATCCAGAATAGTGTTGGTTGCAAACATTTGTGCCAACCGTAAAAAAGTGAAAAGTTTTCAAACCATTCGAAAACCAAATGTTAGTGCTTATTGTCAAAAAAATTTTGTGTTCCTTCTAGCATGTTAACCATGAATTTTGCCAATTTTGGAATCTGAATGCTAACCTTATACCTGATTTTGAAATATCGCACATAATGCGGAAGAATTCTGTAGCTGTAATACTAATTTTACAATAAACCTCTAACCGTTTCAAATCACAAAATGGGTTACACAGTTTCTGCCAACGGTAGAGGTGAACTCCTACAATTCAACAACGAACAACGACCAACTGCAATGGCGCAGCAACGGCCGGCAGTGTTGCTGTCCTTATCAACTTTTGAAGTGAGAAAATTTTGCATAACTGGAAAACTTTATGAAAAGTACTAATGTTCCAGCTTACAAATTATTTAAATTGCGTTTGTCTTCTCGGTTGGTTTTGCTCGCAAAATGTCTTCCAGCATGATACATAGCACCCATGTTGCTCATCCTTTATATTGAAATTTAGATACTTAAATTCATTATACATAGTATGTTGGCCTTATACAGTAATCACCGCCTAGTTCAAAACTCGTTCAAAACTCGTAAAAGACAAATCTGTTTGCCAGTCCATAGTCATTAATACGTTTAAACAACGCAATCCAGAATTTATAACATGACCACATCTGGTGGTGTGCAAACCTAAATCCGGTCAGCATTTCAGTTGAACGCAACACGACTACAGTGATAAACCCAGAAACTAAATTTCTAAAAGGAGTGGCAGAGCAATTTATGGCAAAAACTAGCTCGCAAATGAAGCGAGCGAGAGAACTCAAGCTCAACTTCAGGGCGAAATCTAAACAAAAACTTTTAGTTTTGTTCTCTGTTGATGGAACCACGCCTGGCAGCCGGACTCCCCTAAATTCGCCTTTATTTAGTAACTAAGGCTTATGGTGCGGGTTTGCTCACAGAGCAGCAACCCAAACATACGAACCGGGCTAACATCATTAGCGGGGCCTTTTTAGGGCCAATACTGCTGACAAACATGAAAGCACAACGGAGAAGACCTTCCAAAACAAAACCGCTTTTGCTTCATCTGTATGTCACATACATAGACCCTTTTCGAAATACCACCAGTAGAGTTAATTAGATATATACTCATACATCACAATATGTTGGGATGAGCTTGGTATTTTTCAGTTTCAGAGTTCTAGTTTGAAGATATTATTGTCTGTGGCGGCTTATGTATAAAGAGCTGTTTGCCTACCAAAACTCTGGTTAAACAGAATATTCAAATATACATGGTATCGATATTATGTTCCAGCTTTTTCAGCCCAAATGATGTAGAGATCATAGCTGAATGCTTGTCATGGGCAATTAGCCCTCGCGCAGAAATATCTGCACACCTGTAGAAGTTTGAGCATCGCTTGTAAATCATGTGAAATCACGACATTGACCTCCTGAAATTTCTCGTTCAATCTTGCATGCTGAGCTGGCTGCAAAGTCGAATGGCGTGCAGTTCACAGTACTTCGACGAATAAAATGAAAACAAATGACAGCTATAAAATTAAAATTAGACGTTTGCTTACTAGTCTAAACTGAATTTGAAGCTACAAAATATTTTCAAAAAGCTTGCTATAAACAGGCTTAAATGTTAGACTACATTTTTTGCTTACGCTTAGGCTTAGTAATACACTTTTTTCAACGCTTAGGCTTAACAATATGCTTAATCTCTACTGTTACGGCCGTAAAATTAACCTTGGCCATTTTTAGTATGTAGTAGGTTTTTCATTGCCTCTTCTCGCAGTTTTGCGAAACGTTTAGCAGTCACTTTGATTCCATTGGAGAAAACTTTTGGCGAGAGCGATATAAACTTGATAGAACGGTTACTCATGACAAGTACAGTTGTATACTTTAATATTAATAATTATTAGGTTTCTGTCGAAAATTGTTTTTTTCTAATTTACAGACGTTTTTTCTTGCACAATTAGAAACTGTGCCGACGACTACTATAATTTGAATTATTATTGCCAAAATGATGACTGTGGTATAGAAAAAGAACCACTTTAAAATAGAAAAACTTATAAATTTTAGCACAACTCGTTTTTAAAGCTTTCTTCCATGCCGCCTTTAACCTAAATGTTGCGGAATATATAGCGTCATTCAAAAGACATTACTACACCGGCGAATCTAAAGAGATTCCGCCGAAAACTAAGTGCCCCAATACTGGAATCAAAAGCAAAATGTTGTACTAAGGTTTAGCACTGAAATTGCGTTTGACTGCTCGTTGCTTTATTCGCGAGTTTTTCCAATGCTATTTCTCGCGCGCGGTTTGTCCATGGAAAATTTCAAAATCCGCCACTGCTCAACTACCACAGTAAGACACGGGCTTGGGTTGCGGACACATGCTACAACAGTTGGTAGAAAGCCCTGGCTCTCATAGACAATTCTGGTTTGTTTGTAGGGTAATAATCCAGGCTACTGTTGAGAGAATGCGCATCCTCACACGCAAACAACATAGTCGCATAGAATGGTGGTCCTAAACTCGAATGGGCCATATAATGAACGAACGCACGCGTCTTAGGGTTTTAGACCCAGTGTTTCAGACCCATCCAGTGACTGGTGAATACAAAGGGGTAAATGAAAGCCTTTCGGGCTAGGCTTCCAACATGGATCAAAGCTGAGACTGTATACAGTCTGAGCACTAAAATTGCGCTTGGTTTCTCGCTCACGTGGCTCGAGAGCGTTTTTCCACTACTATATCTCAAGCCCACCCCTTTTTTAGAAATTTTTGGAACCGCTAGTGCATCCTGGGGTGCCCCGGAGGAAGACGGTGGTCATAAAACTGAGAGATAGTTTGTATACGGAAACGTGCATGCGCGGTACATTATACCGAGAGTGGGGAAAAGCCGGATTTAAGCGACATGGTATCACTGTGTTGATTTTATTTTGCTGCATTGGTAGTTGCTGTGTTTGTTGTCGTTGCGGTGCTTGTTGCATGCTGGTGTTGTTGTTGTCGTCGTCGTTGTTGTTGTTGTTGTTGTTGTTGTTGTTGTTGTTGTTGTTGTTGTTGTTGTTGTTGTTGTTGTTGTTGTTGTTGTTGTTGTTGTTGTTGTTGTTGCTGTTGTTGTTGTTGTTGTTGTTGTTGTTGTTGTTGTTGTTGTTGTTGTTGTTGTTGTTGTTGTTGTTGTTGTTGTTGTTGTTGTTGTTGTTGTTGTTGTTGTTGTTGCTGCTGCTGCTGCTGATGTTGTTGATGATGATGATTTGGTTGTGATTTTTTGTTACTTGTCGTTGTCGGTAGTGTGATTTTGTATTAATATTTTTCTACACACATGCATGGTGTCAAACGTAAAACCAACTTCAAATTTGAGAATATTCTGATCTGTAGTCATTGGAAATTGACCGAGTGGTCCCAAGACGAAATTATATTTCAAAACTGTGATTTGGAGTTGACATTTCAACTGTGTTGGCGCAGTTTACCCTGTAAAGCTCCACGCTCGTAGTGAGCTCAGCTTGTTAGGGATGGCTAAAAATTTTGGAAGATGGACATGGGCATACAAGGGATTGCGTTGACTTACATGCAAAGTCCAAAATGTTCTAGCGGGGCAAACTGGTCCCGCTTGGTTACGGGCCCGTAAAGCTCAACTGATTGTAATTGGGTACAACTTTGTTCATTATCGGAAAATTTAGCTGGTATACGCTTCCGCAATGTCAATCATGCGGACTAGGGTGTAAACGAATCATTATTAATATGACAGAAACGAAAACGGAAAACGGATATTGAAGTGTAAAAGTTTAAAAACGTTATATTTTTCTGTCAGCACATTCGAGGCGTGCATAAATTCATTGGTCTTTCAAAAATTAAAAAACAAAATGCTGGATGCATCGAAATTTTTCAGATTTTGGATGAATTTGACAATTCTTATTTCATTCCGAACAATGTGATAAAAAATTGCCAGATACATACGTTATTTCTATTACAGATACGGAAAATTAATACCGATTTGTACCGGAAACGGAAACGGGTATCCTATTACATCCTGATGAGAACCCCCATTTTGAATTGTGTATAAAGAAGCATCTTAAATCGTAATTAAAATTAAAATTAATACGAAAACTAGTTTCATTGTAAAATTTTACAGGCGTAAAACATCGAGAGCGAAGCGAACGAAAAGCCAAACCTAATTCTACCATCAAATCGTATGGTAAAAGTAACATTTCATGGTATACAATTTCATTTACGTTAAACTCTTGACTATACGTCGCAATGTTCAAATTTGAAGAGGTTCGCTCGTTCAAATGTATCAGTGCGTGTTAGCGATTAGCTTGCTTTGGATCGTTCATGCCGCTCAGACCACAACAACCAGGAACTGGTAACTTGAATTACTCGTGTAAATTTTATTTTTTCGCACGAAATATTTCGCGCGACCCATATTTACCAACCCTTATTTTTATTCTGCATTCATCCCAAGCGTGTAATTTTACAGTCCATTGATATTAGTCGCTCGATTTACGTTACAAAATATCTTTTATTAGCAACCTTAAAAACCCTACACAAACTGTTTAATAGTAACTTTCAAAATAAACCATTAAGAAAAAATGTAACAGGATTATATTGCATATTACAGCTATCACCCTCAATATTAGGTTATCAAAATTTTAGATGGTTGTAGATCAACAAATTTTTAACCTTGTAAAACACCGCTCGAGTGCAGCTCAACTCGTAGCCAAAAAGCCGAATAACGTAAGTTTTTTTAAAATAACACTAAAACTTTCTGACCAAAAATGCTTGCAGAAACTGACCATTGTTTGAACACAAAGGTACAAATCGAATATTGTGTAAATTTTTATGTCATTTACACGGTTCCACAATTATTGAGTTTGGAAAGTTGTACTTGTTGAGCAATCAATTAGTTAGTGTTGACACGCCTAAATCGTTATTCGTTAACCCGAATGTAAACATAACAAAGAGTATAATTTTGTACTGTAGTGACCCAAATAAAAGGGGGGGTAATAAGAGGGGGTCCCTATGTAGGGTCCGAATAAATAGGAATCCGTATCCCTAATAAGAGTCCGTAAGCAGATAGAGTCCCTAAACCCAGTTTACAGTCCATAAACGACAATTATCCATAACTGTAGCGCATAAATTACTCCAGGACCAGTTACAGTTGAGTTGGAAACTTTAAGCCGTACTTAAGCTTTGAACGTATATACATTCCTAAATATAACCTTGCATTATCGCTTAAGCTATTGACACAAAACAAATACACGTTTGATTCAACGGATAGTTGCAGTACCGGATATATCAGTAACGAATGGTGGCGGAGCGTCGGTTAAAAATAAATAACAGTCTGTAACCGAATAATATCCGGTACTGCAACTATCCGTTGAATTAAATGTTTGTTTGTGTTGTGTCAATAGCTTGAGCGATAATGCAAGGTTATACGTTGGAATGTACTTTCAAAACTTAAGTACGCTTTAAAGTTTCGAACTCAAATTTTTTGGACCTGGAGTCATTTATGCGCAACAATTAGGGATAATTGACATTTATGGACTCTAATTAAGGATTTAAAGACTCTATCCGGTTACGGACTCTTATTAGGGATACGGACTCCTATTAATCGGGACTCAAAATGGGGACCCCCTCTTATTCGGGTCAATACAGTACAGTACACAAATTTGTTTGTAAAACCAATGCAATAAAGAGCTACATTTTGCGGTTAAAATGATTATTGCTTGCACACTGGATTTTCATTTTATGGTTCATCGTTAAACTGCCGAACAACCGAGGTTCTATTAAAGTCCCACAGTTATACTCGGTTAACCATGCCTACGCCAGCAACTAAATATACTAAGGCGTGCCTATTTATTTGACATGTTGCAGAACTGTGCTAATAAAATTCTCATTGTTTGTTTTACCTTGATCGATTGAAATCTGATAACACATAAAAACAATTCCTGAACCTTTTGTACGAGACCGTAGCCAGAGTGAGCCAGGTGAAATCATCCCCCCCGTGATAAAGTTTTGCCCCCCTAGAAAATTTTCAAACTTACTTTTGCTTGTAAACTGATCGAAAATCCTTGTCTGCCCCTCCTGAAAAATTTTTCATCCTCCAACTAGCAAGGTTGGCTGGCTGCAGGCGTCTGCCTCTGTACAGTCAAAGTTTACTGGTCTTAGTTTAGCTTTATAAAGAAGATTGTTAATTGGGCCAGAAGTACTACAGCGCACAGCGCTAAACTGATAAATGTTTCTAACTTAAGTATAGAATATCGATTAACCTTTTTTCGAAAAGAAACAACTTTTAAGTTTATTTTCAATTTTTTGGCAATTGAAAAAAGCATCCAGCAAACTGAAGATTCTGAATCCGCCGCTGATAAACAAGGTCTTCTTCTTTTTTGCACTGAAGTAACGTTGACCTGATCCAGCTGTTCTGTGAAAATGGTCGTAAATATTTGAGGCCCGTAGCAAGCTCAACGTGTTAAGGAGCCAAAACAGATTTAGAGGGCATTCGGACAGTTTTACATTAATTAAAGCTTTTTTGAATTTTTTTGTTTGAGTAATTTTTTTGGGGGCGAAGCTTAGCGTTATGGCCCCCTCTGACTACGGTTCGGAAACGTTCGCTCGTAAATGCTGAGTTTAAGGCGGAATGCGGTTCAAATCGTTAATAAACCAATCGGAATAACCCATTATTTTAATACATAAATTTCGCTGTTTTAGCTATCGGTGGTTGGCTGGGTATACTCTGCAAAACACTTTTGTTGTTTTTTTCGACTGACAATATAAAATCAATGGGGGCTGTTATCAAGTTTTTAAATCTGACTAATGTTTGGTTTAAAAGCGATGGCAATGTGTTGGAACTCCGCAATGTATTGCTTGGTGTATGGCATTCTATTGATAGCATAAACCGTCAAAATATTTCCAATTTTTCTTGTATTTAAAATATATAAACCCGCCCTATGGCGGTGTTTTACTTTTGATGCAGTATTGATTTTAAATCGTGTAGTAATTTGCATTTGTAGGCTAGATTCGGGATTTCAGGCGTTATTGTCACATCATTTTCGGCTTTATACGAATTTTTGTGGTTAAACAAAGAAATAGTGAAATTTAAACACTCGGACTGGGTGGGCGGCAATTGCTTGTCTTTTAACTATAGACCTCTGAGTTTAGTCGATTTCAAGCTTAGATTAGCCAAGGCATTAAATGTTGAGCAATTTTGAAAGTTTAAGCAAAATTTAAAGCTCAGGATAATTTTAGCTGAACCGCATGCTTGTGCCACGGACAGCTGATAATTTGGCACCAGTTTTTGAGAATGCCACTGAAAAATCAATTAAACCGTTTTGGTAGTGCTGTTAAAACCGTACAAAACAAACTCTGTCCTATTGTAATCAACAAGTTAAGGTTTAGTTTATTAAAAGTTGCACACACCAACCTATATTCTGACGGCAGGCATGGAAGTATCTACGAGAAACGAATTTAGTATAGCTGATGATTGTAAACGAGTTTATAAGTCACAGATACGTCTGCTGCTCATCCAAACTTTCTGGAGATACAAAATTGGCACGGGTACATGGGGCCCCACGACACCCCTTAGCTATATACCTTATAGGGGGCCCCACCTCACAGGTTGAGCGGGCTCAAGCATCGTAGCCGCGACCCTGCTGGCGCAACACTGTGTCTAAAAGTAGTTGAAATGAATCACATTTTAAAATGACTGCCTCAATTTTTGGGTACATGTTGCAATTTTTGTTGAAAAATTTTCATCGTTCTTTATCACATGTGATACGCATTCAGCATGTAAAACTATGAAAGCTACCGAAAATACACAACTTTGTTTCGAAGCCAATTAAAGTATACTACCACAAAAAATCTTTCAATCAATATCTTTTGACAACGCAAAACACAATCTATTCAATCGCGGAGTCAGAATTTTTTCGAGAAAAGGCACTCGATATTATGTATTTAGTAGAAAACGTTTTGTAATGAAGCTAAACGAGACGCCAAACGGCAATTTGTATACTGTATTTTGTAGTTGAAAATTTTGCTTTTGATCCATGCTGGTGACCTTTATGGACTGGGTGAGTCCCCAGTTGTATGCTCCAGTGCAACTATTCATCCGTAGTTGCGTGCGTTTACATTGGGTGAACTATGGCAAAGGATAATACCAGTGGTGGATTCAGAAATTTGTATAAAACAGAGCCGAGCGAGATAATATAGTGAAAAAATACTATCTTGAGCGGAAAACCAAACGCCATTTTAGCACTAAACGAAACTACAAAATCTTTGTGGTTGTGATCCGTGTTACGGACGAAAGGCTTACGGTATCAGGCCGAAGTGCATCCCCTTGAATCCGCCAGTAGTGGATAATTGTGTTGTTTGCAACTCTTTTTCTTGTTTTCGTACACGACCGTCAAATACGCTTTCTCGTTTTTACAATGTCGTGTCAAACAACATACGTTGGATGCAAACACAAAAATTTTTGAGTTCAAAATTTCGCATAAATAAAAAGTTTAACTTTATAATATCATGGTCGTATAGTACTGGCTGATCTAAGAGGGGTAGTCGGGTCACTCACGCCATACTCCTTAACACGAGCCAAACGCAAAATTTTTTACACTAAAATTTAGTGCTAAAAAGTGATGTTGGGCTTTGCGTTCGCTTCGCTTGCCAGCTTTGTTTCGTTATTTTATGCATTGCGCGGCGCTGTCCATTTCAAATTTTTCTAACTCAGATATTGGTGTATAGTCGAAAATTGTGTTTTTCTTTTAAGTTTGACAAAATTTCGTACGTATACCGACCGCTGCACCATTATCAATGTTTTCGACGTTTTCCTCTTCCATGTCAACTTTCGTTGTTTATAAAACACCATTGCCGCTGGCGACTGAAAAATTTTGTTGCAGTTCTGCATTGTTTGTTGACTTGACAGTATCACTGAAACGCAAATCCTTCAACAATGTGTTGCATCATCATGATAGTGGCGTAGTATTCAAATAGAGGGAATATATATTTTCCGAAGAGAAAATTTAGGAACACTTTTAAACCAGTGTTCAAAATAAACTTCTCGATCTCAGAGAGGTCAAAAAAATTTTTCCAGGATCCTGCATCTCGAACAGAAACCTTGGTTTACGACGGCCCTTGTCGCAACGCGGGCCCGTAGCCAGAGAAAGACTGGGTGCTTAGCCCACCAGCAGGAAGTTTGGCTTCGCTATACAATTTTCAACCTTGCTTATTAGTCATCAAAAACCCTTTCATGCCCCTCCTGAAAAGTTTTTCGCTCCCAGCAGTGTAAGCTGGCTACGGGCTTGTTCCGACGTCTACGGAACGGCGAGTTTCTTTCTTCAATAGATCCTATTCTATACAACCCCTGTTTTGCATATCTGGGTTTGGACAAAATATTTTCTGGTGGTTCAGTATACTTCCTCACTTGATAAATATGCAAATACGATGGACACAGGTTTTGAAAATGTATCAATAATTTTAGTCAGTTGTAGATTTGTGGCTTTTCAGGTTTGGCTTTTGGGATTTGGCAGTCAGATAGTTTTTGAGACGGCATAGACGCTGTCTATTATTCATATTAAAAGTGGTTTATGTTTGTGGGTCAGGTTACACTAATAATTTGTGTTGTTAAATTTGCTAGGATTCTCTAAAAATATTTTTCATCATTAACCTTGCTAACCTGTTTTTTAAATTGTCGACAATAATCAGACAAGGGGAAGCAGAATTGGAAAGTATTCCCCCTTTGAACTCTGGTGTAGGCCAAACTGATTTTATTCATGTAGCAAATTATGTACGAAACTGTTTGCATACGTATGGTATATGCCGTAGGCAATTGTGCTATTCAGGCCAATTACTAATTTATTTGTGCCAATCTACTATTTTGTGCAATAGTTTGGACTAGGATAAACTACTGTTGAACTTATAGACCAATCACATTTTAATATTTGGACAGTCTCAATACGACAAACCAATCAGCGTTGGTTTAACATCACTGTTGACTTGCTACATCTCCCAATAAATTATTTAAGCCTAAGCCAAACAGCTATTTGGACTACGACATACGCGAGAGTGTGAGTGAGGGTATAAAAAGAATATGTCCCTCTTCGAAATAAATTTGCAAAAACACAGCACAAAGGTACTCTTGCTTGCCTTAGAATATCCACAAAATTTAGGTTATGCCCTACCAGAATGAAATGCCGGTGAACCCAATCGCAGTCTGTGTGTATGTTTCGATGTCTGTTGCGCGTACACTAATGGTGGTGTTATTCATTTTACAATGTTTAGTTTCATAGTTTTATACGCAATGCGACGTGAACAATAAAATTTCGAAAATTTTTGTTTTTTGGCCCACTTTTTTCAATTTTATATTTTAACATTCATGTTGTAAACGGCGAGCGGACTACGTTGTGTTTTAGGTGCTGTACGTGTACAGCAGCATTATAGATTGTGAGCAACCTTTAATTATTGGCTACTTCACGTGCGGGGTTAATAATAAGGCAGTGGCGGTGTGGCAGATGCAAAAGTTTCTGATCGACAACGCCCGGGGCGGTACATGTATTGAACAATGCTCGCGAGCGAGAAATCAAATAATCATTTTTGTACTAAATTTTAGTAACACAAAATTACGGTTTTAATCTCTGTTGGTAGTTCAAGACCAAAGTGTGCGTACCTTTGACTTGCCAGTTGGTTCATATGCATTGATTGTGAGGCATCGCTCTGGTGGGCGATGGGACGAGAAATACTACACAGACGTCCAAATCGTATAAACCCGAGCCCGCGAATCGTACAAACCCGAGCCCGCGACTTGCGTTTAAAAAACGATCATTTTGAATGGAAAACTATTTTGTAACCAATGGTTTTGAATAACATTTTTGAAGGACTTTAGCCCAAGTCAGCCTCAGAGCTCTGATTGGACCATCAACCGCACCTGTCTATGGTCCCAAAAGCAGGGAGGGGCTGGTGTAACTACAGCTTACAAACTTTTCCCAACTATCTAATATGTTGTCCATGCATTTTTTCGCCTAAAATTAGTGCTACACGAAGACCGATACATGTACCACGAGCAAACTTGATTTTGCGTTGAGTGGAATGTATTAAAGCGGCGCTAAAATTCCGTGTGGAATTTTGCTCGCTTCATAATAAAGCGTTGCCATTGCGCTATTCACGCTTATTTGGCTTCTCGGTCGCTTCGCTCGCGAGTTTTACTCCGCCATATTGCATCGCCGCCGTATACGTTCCTTGTTTTAGTTAAACTGCTGCGTCTCTGGTCGATACCTTACAATGGGCCCCATCCTGCAGGTGCGTGGAGGATGGCGTTTGGATACTTTTGCCGCAGATCTGCCTGGGCATTCTATGGAAATTTTTTAATGGATATAAACGCAGCCAACCTGCTCGACACTGTCCGCAGCCCCTGCGTGCCTGCCTAGTGTACTGGACCAGAAATATTATAGAAAGGCCATATTTCGTAATTTTAGGTGGCCTCTGACCATTCCAGACATTTATTGGTTTGAGCGCTGTTTGTGTAATTGTTGGTGCATGATTTTGATAGTTTATTTTTTATACACAATTGTGTATCTGCTTTCAATTAAAATTCCGGGATTTTCACAATTTTTGCAGTATTAATGCTTGTTGTTGTTGTTCGTTTTCGGGGGGGTTTAAAACTTGAAGTAGTACAAAGCAAAATTAGATTTATTGTAAACAATAAATTCTCTTAAAAACTTGATAATATTATAGAGGTAGATTGTTTAAATTTTGAATGAAAATTTTTTAAAAATTTCTTTCATTGTCACATTTTTAATACTCTAATCGGCCCACGTATGCTGGAATTTTTCAGCTGTTTTCATTCTTCATATCATATCAGTATCTACTGGCAGTGCCGAAGGAGACAGGGGTGGGGGCTCCCATCAAATTCCAGGGTGGGGCCCCCAAACTCGCCAGCGAGAAGCCAGATGCATTTTAAAACTTCGGAGGTTTTTTCAACCGGTTACGGTGGGGGCCCCTTTAGGGGTGGGCCCCCCAAATGGGGGGTATGAGGTGGCTGCTCCGGCACTGTCCACTGTTGTCATTCACACTTTTTACTCGTTTTCTCTATTGTTTGTTTTTGCGATTTATTAAGTTCGCACAAACACGGTTTCATGTCTACTGTTTGTTTTAGTTTCAAATTTAATAGCGCTTGTGTTCCAGTATCGCGGGTTATAATTACAACAATCGCCTAGTATCTGGAATGAGCTTTCGTACACTGTACCGCCATTTTTAAGGTTTAGGCATAGGCTTTAGGCAGACCAAGCCCGTAGCCAGCTCACCTTGCTAGGGGGCCAAAAAATTTTCAGGAGGGGCTTTCAAGGGATTTCAATGACTCACAAGCAAGATTGAAAATCCTCGGGGGAGGGCAAAATTTTTCAAGGGGGGCTAAGCCCCCCCCTGGCCGGCCCCCCCTTATGCTACGGGCCTGAGGCAGATGCTTCGGTTGTGGCTTAGGTCGGAGGTTGGCAGATCTTAGGCTTAGGTAAGTCAAAGTCTTTTTCTAGACCTTAGACTAAACCTAAGCCTAAGCCTAAGCCAGTTTCATACACTTTCCTCCATATGGGCTTGGGCTAAACCTGAGACATAGGCTTAGGCAAGTCTTTTTTTCATCCTAAATCTGAACCTTAGCCTAAGCGTAAGCGTGACTGGAGGAAAGTGGTCAAGAGTGTACTAATGAGAAATTAATAAACGTATGGTTTCATGAACAACCTGTGTAGGCGAGGTTATTCCATCCCGAAATGAAATTTTGGCTACGCCCGTGTTCATGTGCACCAGAATACGGCACACCAGAGGATCAAAACTGTTGGATGTCACATAAATAGGATCTTGTTTACTACCCAGCCGGCGATGGTACGTTTTGTATCATGCAGAACGTATATGCCGACCCGCGCTGTGGTGTCTGTTGTGGTCCTCCCACGTGAATCTGAGTCACTCAAGTTTGCTCCGAGGGCCACACGGCCGATTTTACTCAAGGGCGTCTAAATAATTTGTGTGTGTGCCACGTTTTCAATGAACAAATTCAATTCAATATAAAATTGGTTCGTTTTGTAACTTAATATGATAAAGCCGTAATGGCAATAATACTGGGATTGGGTTTTCAACTCATGCATCTTGGCGTTTTATAATTTGCTCGCAACTTGAAACGAAAGTCACAACACACAAGAAACTAAATTTGTTACCCGCTCGCTTCACAACTCGGCTCTTGTACATTTATTCCCACATTAAGGGTTTGCTCTGTACTCGCCGTGCGCTGGCGCTCAAGACGGTAAAAATTGTTTAGTAAAATGTGCCGCACGCCGTTGGACGCCACCGTACGCCACAAAATAGATTTTGCCTATATTTTTGTTCACGGAGGCGTTTGGCACACTAAAGTTGAGATCAAACCTTAGGGTTAGGGCTCCTTTGCCTAATAATACGCCTAAGCCTAAGCTTATGGCTGAGTCTAAGCCTAAGCGCACATGAGATCATAACTGAGTACTCTTTTTTGACGTCACTTTGCCACAGCTTTGTTAACTGTGTGAGCACCCAAGCTATTATTGTTGTTTCAGTTGCTGTTGCTGTTGTTGTTGTTCCAGTTGCTGTTGCTGTTCCAGTTGCTTTTGCTGTTGTTGTTGTTGTTCCAGTTGCTGTTGCTGTTGTTGTTGTTCCAGTTGCTGTTGCTGCTGTTGTTGTTCCAGTTGCTGTTGCTGTTGTTGTTCCAATTGCTGTTGTTGTTCCAGTTGCTGTTGCTGTCGTTGTTGTTCCAGTTGCTGTTGCTGTTGTTGTTGTTCCAGTTGCTGTTGCTGTTGTTGTTGTTCCAGTTGCTGTTGCTGTTGTTGTTGTTCCAGTTGCTGTTGCTGCTGCTGTTGTTGTTGTTGTTGTTTTTGTTGCTGTTGTTGTTGTTGTTGTCGTTGTTGCGGTTGGTTGCTGTTGTTGTAGTTTTCAGTGAACCGTCTGCATTCCATTCGTTATTTTTTGTGTCGAAACTACTGGAAGCTTTCAAATGAATTCAATAATAATAATAATCCTTATTGTATGGAGAGGTATTATAAAATATTTTACTGTTCAAAACTTTCATACGCTATTCAGAAAGGTTTATATTACAAAAATATTTTTGCGAGCAACTCTGTTTCTATTCTACCAGGCCGTATGACTCGTTTCATCAACTCGACGTATGTTGAAAAGTTGCGTGTTCAAAACAGACGGGTACACTGGCGGATGTGAAAATTTGTAACGGGGTATTGGGTTGGTGCGCAATAAATAGTAACTGAAGCCTCATGAACGAAGCGAGTGAGAAGCAAAACGCAGAGTTTCAGTGGTATAAAAAATTAAGGCAAAAGAACCATAGCATTTTCCATCAAAAAACTCTGACGGAAGGTTAGTGTCCGTCTCTGGTTCGCCCATTGGACGTGTAAACGTGCACTGTTCGCCGCATTGAATGCTTTAAGTTTGATTTGTTAGTATCGCTCAACCCAGTGTTGGAACCAGTAAAAGTTTCGATGGGGAAAGCCGCATGTATATAATAGTGAAAAAGGTCTCTTAAGCGAAACGAGCGAGAAACCAAACGCAATTTAAGTAGTAAATCTTAACGCAACGTTAGTATTGATCCGTTTTTGGGGAGCTTAGGCCCATGAAGATCCCCATTTGGATTCTCCAGTGGCTCAAGCAATGTTTGATTCGACGAAATTTTTATTATAGTTATCACTCAACGCTGCTGCTGGTATTCATTTTTCAAAAAATTTTTAAAATCTGGACTTCATTCGTACTCTGTGCAGAAAATTGTGCTGAACTAAATTTTAAACGCGTGAGGATCCAGTATAATTTCTTGGACACCGATCCAGAAAAATCATTGCTGTATTGGCTTGAATGAAGTTTTGAATGCGGTCGTTATATGGAATTTAATGGATTCAAGTTATATATGATACACTCAATGCTAATGCGGAAGGAATATGGCACTTTTTCAGCCATCCCACACTTCACAAATGTAGGGTCGAAATTTTTCATTAAAAACAAGATTTCGAAGCAATTCTGTACTCTTTTTCCATGGAAGGCTACTGCTAAAGATTTTGGCCTGTCTACTAGAAAACTTTCAACCTTTCTTGTACGTCATTGAAAGCCCTTGTATGCTCGTCCAGTAAAACTTTTAGCCTCTTAAGCAAGGTGAGCTGGCCACGGGCCTGGTATTTTACGGACTCTAACTAGAACTTATGGACTCTATCCACTGACAGAGTTTAATTAGAGATTCTGACTTCTATTGATTGGAGCTCAAAATGGGGATCCCCTATTTATTACCCTCCCTTTTATTCGAGTAACTACGCTATATGAATGGGATGCACTGGCGGAGCTAACGTTGACCACCGATGTCAAGTACCACGACCAAAACTGTAACCAATTTTATATTAAGTTTTTCGTCGCTTGTTTCCCTTCGTCAAAAAATTCCACATCCATCCACAATTTGTTGGGCGATGTTAGACTCAATTTCAGTTCAAGCTGTTATGCGTCCACAACTGCAAACCAGTAGAAGTGTAACAGTTTTAACGTGAGTTCAAGTTATTAAGCGAACAAACAGTAAGCTTAGTTGTGGGTGTTGCATTTGAATTTGGTGTGATTTTCAAAGATGACAATAATAACGGATACAAGGCAGGGCCATCCAGGACATTTCACCGAGTACGATCTTAACACAAAAAACGTTAAAATTTTTTGAAAATTTTATTAATCGTCACTTTGAAGTAAAGCTTGGTTCTTGAACATTTCGTTCCTACGAAAGTTAAGCTTAGGCTCAAGTTTACGCTTTTAAGCTTAGGTTTAGTAGAATGTTTGTCGAGGTCTAAAGTCGTATGCATTTAGTAGAAACACTTTGCTACGCCTAAGCGTCACGGTCAACGAATTTGTTATGCCGACTCGCCACCACCATTTTTACGTCTACACCTAATCTATCGAGTGCCGCCGACTCGAAAATATGCAAATTGATCAATGAAATTTGCCCATTATTTGGCTTTTACGATTATCAAATACGTTTCTTTTCAACAAGGTTGTGTGTTGGTGAAAAATGTACAAAACCTACCAGAAATATAATATATAACATAATTTTTATTCACTGCAAACTGTACACTCTACGATAAAGTGTGCCACCACAAGGTCGTATCCCAGGATTTCAATTCGAGAGGGAACTCTTTCACGTTTGTAATTTTTTTACTTCTACGATCCAACGAGCCAGTTAATAGTGTAACGAACCCTTTTCCGCAGGCATTTCCGGTCATTCCAAGGGATATATCACCATAGTCTCCTCTTGTATACGGCTCTTTTTATGCATATCTATCTCAACAAGCAGAGAGTAGTAGTAAATAATAAAAAGCAGGAAACAACAATATTGCATTTTAAAATACTTGCACAACCGTAGCGCCGCATATTGTTGTTAAGTATATGTACAGTGTATTTGCAAACATTGTACCGTCGTTTATTATACTACCTAGTAGTCATTTTTTCAGTATATTTACTAGTGTCTAGTTTTGAAAGTGATCAAAAGGTCCTACACATCCTGCACTGTTCAACAATTGAAACTGAAAATCACCTTGCGAACGAAGCTAACTAGAAGTTTTAGACCCTTATTCACTAATCCAAATACAGCAACTATGAGCAGTTTGCGATAGGTTTTGACGCTGACGAACTTCTTCAATTGCAGATGTCAAAATTGACAAAGAAGTAGGGCATATAAAATGCCAAAATGTACCGAATTTCGAATCTCATCGGTTAATGGTTAGAAAATTGCACACATTTAAGAATACGGACCATAGACATAGTTTTAGATTAAAATTCTTTTGCAACAATTGCAAAACGTTTCTTGGTTCATAATTTGGGGGTTCTAGACCTGCAGCCTCGTTTTGGATCTGTGCCTGTTTAGTTTGACGATTTTGACCTCAAATTGGTTCACTGGAATGCAAAAAAGATGTAGATCTAATATTTAAACGTCAACATATTCATGGATGTACAGCTTCAACGCAACTATGAAACTTGAAAATGAAAGGATTGTAAAAGGTGTACTTTACAATGCATGATGATCTTTGCTAACAGTTTGTTCCCATTTAATCACACAAAGTTGAAATTTTTGTTGCGTCGCGTATATAACAAACGTAACAGCAACACACGTCATAAGGGAAACATATTTAGCGTTTTGCAGTATTTATTGCTGCAAAAATTGTGTTTTGCATCTCAGAGTCGCCCGCGCGCTTAATACTTTCGCAATTTTATATCACTGCAGTATATATAGTATTAATAGTAATAGTTTGTATACAACAGTATCATCGCATCATTGCAAACTTGGCGCATATAGTGCATTTTGTGCAACGTTTTTGTCGCAATATTTTCCATTTTGTTCCTTCGAAGCGAAATTGCTTTATTGATATATATTTAACAATCCTTTTTGGGGTTTCTCGCAAACTCACACTGGCTGTTGCCCGCAAAAATGGTCTGATTTTGAAATTTTTTGTATATTTGAGCTTCTCAAGACTAAAAAACTGTTATCTAATTTGCAAAATTTATATCCGGTGTATCGGTTTCAGTTAACTTTAGTAGTGAAGCATTTCGAACTCTAATTATTACGCGCTGTTTGATAACTGTTCATAATTCAGACAAATCAGGTTTGGCAGCAAAAGTCTCATACGAGGCAATGTTGTTGTGGTTGTTTGATGTTAAGCAAATATTGGTAATTTCAGGGATGTAGACCTAATATTACTCTAAATTTGAATAAATCTATTAGCTATGTTAATTGTTTGTGTTGCAAAACTTCCGGGTAACTGGTTGCGATTGGCTGCGTAATCACTGTAGAATTGCAAGAATACTAAAAGTTTTTCGCAACATTTAATCGGGATAAGAATTGATTTAATATACAAATATTATATTTTTCGTAAAAATTTGACACTATAACAAGGTGTTGGGTGTTTTTGATCGAAATGGCGTTAGTCAATCCGTTGATGAACGTCAAAGACTCGCGTTGGTTACAACTGGAAGTATGCCGTGAATATCAGCGTGGACAATGTACTCGGACTGAAACTGAATGCAAGTTTTCGCATCCACCGCCGCATGTTGAAGTCCAGAATGGTCGGGTCACTGCGTGCTATGACAGTATTAAAGTGAGTAATTTGGTATTTTCAGTCACTGAAACTGGCCCAGAGGCAGCTCATCTTGCGAGGCGCACTAAAAATTTTTTAGGAGAGGCATTCAAGGGTTTTCCGATGGGCTACAATCAAGGTTGACAGTTTTCTATGGGGGCGTAAAACTTCTCCAGGGAGCTGAGCCCTCACTGGCCCCCTACTTTGCTGCGGGCACGCATTGAAAGGCCCAGTTTTCAACTGCCAGCCTCCCAGTGTCCCAGTGTCACGGCCGTAGTCCAGGATTTCGTTATGGGATGGGATTATTTTAGCGTAGAAATTTTTTCACCCCTATGGTTATTCTACAGCCTGTAAAAGTACCTTTTTGTCTTTCTATTAAACCGTTGGAATGATTGGCTTTACAGTGACATAAACTGTCTTAGTGAACGGTTTCCAGGAAAATATACCGAACCCGAGCATTACAGACTTTTTTGTATTTTGGAGACTCGATCTCACCAGCTTCCAGCCAGTGGTCTCCAACTTTGTAAAAGTCACTTCTTCTAACACTCTTAAATCCACACTGCAGAAATTAAAAAATTGGTGGTATGCGCAGGCTTATCTTAACGTATTAGATCAGCTTTGAGGAGAAGCGTTTGGCGATGCTTCATTTCGTTTTCATATTAAACTCGACAATTTTTCTTGCACCATTAAGTCTCGGCTTAATAAGCTTAGGCTTGGAGTGTCGCTAGGTGACAAATTATCGGGCAACGAGTTGCGGTGAGATGCCCATGAGCGAGTTGTTCAGGAGACAAAATATCGTGATGCCGTTGGCGTTTTGTAGCATGGATTTCGAACGAGTTCGTAAATTTTAATTCGAAATAGACAAACACTTTAACCAGTACTTCACCCCTGTAGAGGAGCTGTCGGACACATTAGGTGCCACAGACACATCTTATCTTCAATTCGAGTTATGGTTCCGCGTTATTGGATTATCTGCAGCGTCTCTGGATGATGCGTTGAATGGCGGCCATCTGACTCGTTTGGGAACCCTCGGATATAATAGCCGCGATACTGACTTCGTAAACTGTTTGGTTTTAATAATTTATTTAAGGTTTACCGTTATCCCCCCCAGCGTGCGTTTGCCCAAAATGGTTCGATTTTGGAAGTTTTTGCATATTTTAGCTTCTCATAACCACCCCTGATTTATTCCGCGGCTAAAGGAATCCAAAAAATTTAAGCTTAACAAATTAATACCATTCGATGTAGCATGCGGAGCTGAGTCTAATGCTGTTATTTTTTGCAGTTAGACGATTGTTTAACGAGTTATTCTTAATAACTGATGTTGAGCGCTGCCAATGATTTGGAAAGGCGCCAAATCAGTAATTTGACCATAATTCGTTAACCAATCGTATAATTATGGACAATTTAACCCCATTCGACTTAGCTCTGCAGCTGTATCGAATGATACATATATTATTTGTAAAACTTTTTGACAAATTTTTTTTTGGGTCTCAATGGGTTATTTTTTAACCTTAAAAATCAAATTTTTCAAAAACTCAAATTTGGCGTGCAATGAGAAGGTGACATCATGAGAAGCTTAAATTGCCAAAATTTTGAAAATTGAACCACGTCCAATTTTTTTGGTTGTTTCGGTTATCCCCAGCCAGCATTTGCCCAAAGATGGCTGCATTTTTACATTTTTTGCATTTTTGAGCTTCTCATAACAACCCCTGGTCATTTCACGCCAAAATTTGAATTTCTGAAAGGAATGGTTTTTAAGGTATCAAGCCTCCCCCCTTGGCACACAAAAAACTGTTAAAGTTAGGCAAACTATGTATTATTCGGTGCAGCTTGCGAAGCTGAGTTCAACTTTGTTTAATTTTCTGCTATCAAATGTCTGACTAACGGTTTATGGTCCAATAACTGATTTGGCACGCTGCCAATGATTTGAGACGGCGCCAAATCAGTTGTTTGACCATAATTCGTTAACCAATCGTATAATTGCGGAAAAGTTAACACCATTCGACTCAGCTCTGCAAGCTGTATCGGCTGATACGTCGTATATAAGTTGTAAAACTTTTTGACAAAAAATGTTTTATGGTTCCAAGGTGTAGGGAACTTGGGACATTAAAATTCGAATGTTTCAAAAATTCAAATTTAGGCGTGGACTGATAAGGGAGGGTCATCAGAAGCTCATATGCAAAAATTTTGAAACTTTAAAGTATTTTTGGGCAAACGCGGGCTGGGAGTGATAACGGAAAAAACCCATTTAGTTGGGTAAACTTGTGCTTTTAATTTTAGGGACGCTGTCAGCGTGAAAATCCAAAATGCAAATATTTGCATCCACCTCAACACCTCAAAGATCAATTGCTGGTCAACGGGAAAAATAATCTCGCTCTCAAAAATTTGCTCATGAATCAATTGTCAACGCCGCTTGGCGCCGCTACTGCGGCTGCACCTGCCGCTGCTGGCACGGTCACACCGTTGGTGGGAGCGATAACTATGGTAAATGGTAGTTTACTGCTTACGTGACCATTAGGTTGAAGAAACATTGTCATTTGAACACTTTCCAAAATGCGCTAAGCCTAAGTTCAAGCCGCGGTCTAAGCCTAAGATTAATCCTAAGTTTATATAATCCCACGCCAAAGTCAAAGCCTAATTATAAGCCTAAGGAGCTACAATCTAAAATCTTAAAACAATTGAGGAAGTATACAAGTTCCGTAACAATCTCCCTCAAGAAAAGTTTAGCTTAACTTGTAATTAATAAAACCCTAACAGCTTGACGTGAATTTTTTATCTTTCTAACATGGTTATCCGATCACTGGCTGTTTGCTGAGAATGGCTAGTATTCTCAAACGTACCTGGTTCCATGGAATTTGGCAACTGGGGTTGTATAAGTAAAGAAATTTAAACGGTAAAGCTTCAAATATTCGATCTTAAGTTAAAAGTTTAGTTATATGTATGTCGAAAAGCGTATATATGTTCACCAAATTTCCACTATTGCCGTCCCAATGTTTATATTTTTGGCCCTCGAAAACGTAATAAAAATCTTGGTGCTTGTTTAGTGCCCATACTAGCGTTTAATTCGATAGAAGCCAAAAGTTTCTCTTTACGCTACTGTTTATTGTTTTTGAAAACCTAACCTTAGGCTGACTCATAAGACACGAAGACCCTAGCTAATCCTGAGGTGTAGGCTTTATACCTCTGCCTAATTTTCAGCCTGTTCTATTAATCCAGTTGTTATCTGCGTCATTTCTATTATCCCCCCAGCCCACGTTTATCCAAAAATTGTTGAATTTAAAATATTTTTGCATATTTGAGCTTTTCATGACCTCCACTGATTATTACACGCCCTAAATTTGAATTTTTGAAAAATTCGATTTTTACCGACCCTAGGTCTTTCCTTTGGACCCAATTTGGACCCAAAAAATTTTTTGTCAAAAAGCTTAAAAAATTAATACCATTCGATGTAGCATGCTGAGCTCAGTCCAATGGTGTTAAATTTTTTGCAATCAAACGATTGGTTAACGAGTTATTGTTAAATAACTGATTTGGCGCGCTGCCAACGATTAGGTACGGCGTCAAATCATCAATTATTTTTCCATAACTCGTAAACAAATAGTCTGTCAAACTTTTCAAAATCGAACCGTTTTTGAGCAAACGCGCGCTGAGGGGATAACGGAAAAGACCCATTATCTGTAGGGGGGTGTAAACAAGTAGATTTTAACATAGTTTTGGTATCTATTCGTTGTTACGTTTCAGGAACTTTAGCTGTATTGTTTTGCTGAATGCTTACAGGCACCGAATGGTACTGCATTTGCAGCAATCCCTGCCGCAGCTGGTACAGGCGCAGGATTAGCAGGCACACCAGTTGCTTACAATCCGCTGTCAGCGTATTCAATTGCAGCTGCTGCGGCCACTAATCCTGCGCTTTATTCGTCTCTAGTCGCCGCAGCTGCTGCGGGTAATCAACCAATGGACCCATTTCAGGTAATTGGCTAACGTTAAAAAAACTGGCGCTGCTGGTGACGGTTCCAACACCGCTTTCGAAATTTTTAAATTATGTCTTAACTTAATATTATGTAAACGTTCAAGGTGTTGCATCGATACCTTAATATATAAGATAAACGTTACAATATATACGTATATGTATACTGTTTTTTAGTTTCTAGTTCCACGAAATACACTACATGACGGTGAAAAGTTTAAAAATCAAACTGTTTGGTTGATTTTTAATTCGTCATAAGGTGTCTGGAGCAGGGGCAATGATATGAAGAACTTGAGGGGGGCGCATACCCAATTTTTTGGTCCTTTCGGTTATCCTTCCTGGTTGTATTTTTAAAAAGTTTGCATATTTGAGCTTCTCATATAATTCCCTGCTCATTTCACACCCAAATTTGAATTTTTGAAAAAAATTGATTTTTAGGGTTTCAGGACCCCCCTTTGGTACCCGAACTTTTTTGTTAGATAAACTATGTACCATTCGATGTAGCTTGTGAAGCTCAGTTCAACTATGTTTCTGCAATCAACCATCTGGGTAACAATTTATGGTCAAATAACTGATTTGGCACGATGCCAACGATTTGGGCGGCGCTAAATCAACTATTTGACCATAACTCGTTAACCACAGGTTTGATTGGAAAATTTAACACAATTTGGCTCAGGTCCGCAAATTGCGTCGATTAGTATATAATTTGTCCAACTTTTTTACAAAAAATTTTTGGGTCCCAAGGGGTGACCTTGGTTCTTGAGACTTTAATAAATCAAATTTTTGAAAAATTCAAATTTGGTCGTGTATGACCAGGGGAAGTTTTGAGAAGCTCAAATATGTAACAATTTTCAAAATCCATCCAGCTTTGGGCAAACGCCGGTTGGTTGAGGTAACCGAAAACACGGTGCAGTTAGCCTACTTTTTTCACAGGGATAAGTTTAAAAATCAAGTGATTACACACTGAAAATGCAACCATAAAGCCTGCTTAGTTAATTTGCGCCTAGCGCAAATTATATTTATTACATTTTTCAGTACACCGACTGAAACTTGCAAAGTAGACAAAAAAGTTTCGTCGGCTCGGACCAATGGGGGGACCCGCTCTCCATCGCCCCCCTTTAACACCGCCCTTGGTCTCGAGTTCTGTCAGAAAATGTCACAGTTTCAAGTAAACACTCTGGAAAACTTTAAAAATTTTCGAATATTAACCTGAGGTTATGACTTTTGTTATGGCACCTTGTGATACTGTACTGTGAAAGACGTACAGCTTGTGCTATCACCGGGTTTGTCTCGTCATATTTCAGTTCAGTTCGCTACTTACTGGAACACCAGCTATCGGCGGACACTCAACGGCCCCTACGGCGGCGGCTGGATTACCTTATCCACAAGCGTCGCTAGCGTCGTACTTACCTTCTCCGTTAACCCCGAACAATACCGGAGTGTTGCCGTCGTGTTCGTCGTCGCCGTCGATATCAAACGCCGCAACGTCGCTGGCAACAAATGGAATCGCCGGCACGGGAACTGCGACGCAACCAGTTGCCGACTTGAAGCAAACTCCTGAATTGTCTGACGTAAGTCTGCTGCGCACTTTGGCTTCTTTAAACAGTGCTTGTATAACAGTGGCAGTGATTTCACTTCGGGCAGGTATTAACGTCAACGAACAAGGTTACTATGAAGCTGTTTACAAAAGGGTGTCGCGAGCTGTCTGGTTGCTTCAGAGGGTTCATAGTGTGCGTAGTGTAAGTGGATTTTTTACAGGAGAGTATAAACGTATCAGCGAAAAGTTGACCTTGTGATTGTTTTAACGTAAACGTTGCGCATTTTTACTACTGTCAAGTATCGATAGTATTGGTGCAAACCGATAACGGGATTTCATTTCGAAACGGTATATTAACTGCAACCGAAGCACAAACGTAGTTAAACGAGCCAGTGCAGCGAGCGAGACAATTTTTTTGTCGTCAATGATCTTTTGCTGCTGTATCGCAGAATTATATGTCGTACTTTGCTCCCCTTAAGGTGGTAATAATAATAACTATGAACTAGTAATCTTTTGGCTTAGGGTTACTATTAGTGCCTTTTATAAGAACGAAATTATATTAGCCAGCTAAAGTAATATAGTTTGAATGTGGTTAGGTTTAAGCTTAACGCTTAGCAAATAATAATTCACCTCAGAATGAGTGTAATTTTGTGTTTAGAATTGTAAGCGACACTAAAATCAATATAATTTGAGAGGTATTTGCGCTTAAACATATATTATAATGCATTCAAAGCTGCAATATTTTTAATGCTAACAATAAGCAAAGTTACGCAATTTAGCGAACAACAATACATTTAGTTTGCTGTGTTTTGCTTCGTTAACACATTGCGTGTAATATTGAGGTTTTCTTCGAGGTATAACGACTTGAAGGAGTAAGCTGGATTAATCAAGCTAAGCCTAGAAATTGCCGTGTCGTACGTCATTACTGGCTCCATACTGAAAAAATGCCAGTTTTTTAGTTTAAAGAAGCACTTCTTTGGGTCTTAGTTTCGATTGAACACAGTAATTTTGGCATCTGTTTGGCGTTGGTACCAATGGCTTATTGAATTTCAACAAATGTTTAAATTGCAATTTTGTCTAGGCTTAGCTGCTAGTAGTTGTTCACAATAACAAATTGGTGGCTTTTGTCAATTTAGTAATTGGTCTGAATATCAAACTGGTGGCGTACAACATATTGCTAAAAAAAGTTATTGAATAAAGTTTTCCAAAACAATTCACTTGCTTGCAAAATGCAAACTGTAGGTCTTGTAGCTTGTTGTATTAGCGCGTACTAATTGCCTGCGATTACTTCGGCTTGTTTCGCTTCGAAATTACACTCGCGTTTATATATAATGTGGTGGCATTGCATTTATGCATAATCTTTATAATCTTTAAGCCAGGGTTGCATGATGTATCTAATAAATGGTAACTACTAGCATTGTTTGTCAGTAAGCAAATAGGATGTGACTCTTTGATGGCGTCACCTAACCACGTCTCAGTATTATAACGAACAATACTAATGAGCGAGAAAATTTTTGATTTTAGCGTTACAGATTATTCCACAGCCTGTAAACGTTCTTTTTCGAGTGTTTCTAGAAGTTTCGGCAAGGATATATATGTTCCCACTTGCCCCTGTTGTTAATAGGATTTAACAAAATTATTTGGTTCGGCTGGTTGATTCCTCTCCTTATGATTAGAGTTATCAGGATTTAGGTCGTATTTATTGTATTGAGGTTGGGCGGTGGTTTTTCTCTGCTTGTAAGCGCTAGGGTAAAATTTTTTATTAGTTTTTTTTAATTGGTCTGGGCTAAAAATCGTAATAATAAGAACTGTAGGTAGAACTTTTTGTGAAAATCATTGCCATTTGTTGAGCTTTTATGAAATTTCTATGAAGACACTTAGTAGTGAATGCAAGATTTTTGGGTGGAAGACGACAATACGTATTTGTTTGTTTAAAAAGTTACCAGGTGTTTTTAGCTCAGCTTGGGTATATTCCACATTTTCTTCGGATGACATTGCATAATTTTTGTTATTAACCATATCGCATCGTACGTTTCTATCTAAAATTGTTGTGCTTCTTGTGAACATTTTCTCATTTCTTGATTGAGGGGTGTGCTGTTATCACCACAGTCCGCGCTTTCAAGAAACGCGACAGATAACGAAATTTTTGCAAATTTCAATTTCCAGTAACCTCCACTCATTCCATGTCCCAAATTTAACTTTTTTAAATAATTCGATATCTTGAGGAAGTCAAGAAACAATACACAACCTTAATCTTAAGCGTATTTATGGAATTACCGGAAACAAGTTTGCGCCTCTTTTAGTCATGTCCAGAGTTGTCTAAATTTTAGATTTTGTTTTAACAGTGATTTAGAATTAGGCTTAGGTTTATAAGCTCGTTGAGGAGTAAGTTATAAGCGATCAGCATTGTACACGCTGACGTTGTATTCTTGTCCGTGGTCGGGAGCGCAGATACAACTAGAGTTTTGAGAGATATACGTACCAACAAATGTAAAACTGATTATCACATAAATAATATCTTGTGCAATGTATTGGAATTTGGAAATTGGGTCAAAGCAAATTCAAGATAGTTGAAACAAACGTGATTAAAGTTTAAGATTAGTCTTGTTAGGTGGTCTATTTTGTAGAATATTTTATGTATTATTGATCGAGAAATGACGTTAAAATTATAATAACAGTCAACAATATTTGCATGGCGTTTACGGCCCTAATTATCCCACCAGCTATGTTAATAATTAATAATTGGATTGCTGCTACTTGTGTGTGCGTGTTTTCAATCCCTCCATTTTTTGTATTCACATTATGCTTGCCATTTGTGTTTGTTACGCCAGCAGCGCGAAACAGTTTCTGTTTCTCCTTAAATATTTGAATTTTAATGTAATTTTCTATGTTTTTTTCAGCCTAAAGATTTTATTATGCTGAACCATCAACGGTTTGCACTCACTGGTGCGCCTGTTTTGGCGAATTCCGGTGTTGCTGTTACGCCATCGGCCGCCGCTATTGCAACTGCATCTCCGGCTGCTGTGACTGCAGTTGATTTAATGCCTACAAGTTCTGCTTCATCGCTTGCGGTTTCAAATTATTTGGACTTTTATGTATGTTGTGTTTATGGATCATTTATTTGTTTTATGCATCGGTATGATATGTTGTTTGTTTGTTTATGGCAACATTTTTCAAAATTGACACTACTTTTGAGGCAATAGGTTCTGGTTTAAAGTTAGGATTTAGAACAGGTTTGCCTAAGCCTGAACATTTCTGTAGGCCTTTAGCTAAGCCTAAAGACTGAGCCTAAGCGTAATCTTTATTCTTAAATATATGAATAAGTGTATAAGAACGTATTTCAGTGCTTTGAATGATTTTTATTTTTTCAGTTATATTTTTATTCTATATCAGGCCCCCTATTCTCAGTTTCATATATAGCAGTATAGCACCAATCATTAGTTAACGATAGCGTTTTCAACTGGCGAACTGCTTCACTTGCGGATCTCCAAATTAGCACAGAAGTAAAACAAATCAAATGCAAAAACTGCGCTGAATTTTGAACCTCATAATTTACTTGGCCGAAAGCTACATAAGCTATCACTAACTGTTGATACGTGCTACACACATTTGAGAATACAAGCTTAGATGCAATTTTATGTGACACTTTTAAGGTCTGAACAAATCGGGAAAATCATTTTAATTTAATTTTAGCACGCAGCGAATGATGCGTAATGCTTCGATTTTACTTTAGTAGTGGTAGCTCAATACTGCTATCAAGGGTGGTCCCAGGGGGGGGGAGCCACCAATTATTAATTGAAGGAATTGACCTATACCCACTTGAAAAGCATATTTAAAGTTCGCCTACTCCGAAAAAACTTCGGAACCGTCAGTTTATGTTGTATGTTGAGCTTGTTTTATACAGCAGTAGCGTTCCAAAAAAATTGGATCGGCAGAGGCAAGCTCTGGAAAAGCGACTGAAACATTGGTTCTTTAGATATAATTGGGAAGCCATTAACAATGACTTTACACCCTGCTGAAGTAGCTATTAGGTGTACTGTTGCAGACTGTCAGTTTTCTGTATGCTTGCGTGAGCTAATGGGTTAGCTATGTCCGGCACGCGGCGTTTATTCAGTTATTATTAACACAGCAGAGTGGGCATTATTAATAATTATAATAGATATTTTTGAAGTATTAACGGTAGTAATGTAGGAAAAAATTAAAATCATACCACAATAATTGGGACATTGCATATCGAATAATCCTGTCAAAGAGTTTCAGAAATTTATTTTCTTGAATGATTGCTACATAACAAAGACATGCTTAGTGGGAGGGTATAACCTCATGTAACAGAAATTTTTGTTTGAATTTCTAGCATCCAAATGGTATTTTATCATACGTTAAAATTGTACAAAGATAGAAATGGTTAAATCGGGGTATGCTACTAAGTTAACGGTTGAGCTCTTATACATTTTGCTATATCCTCAACTTTTGAAATTTTTTGATCTTAGCATACCTTAGACTTATGATTATGCTTAGGCTTAGAAAGGCGTACCTGGTACAATATTTGTAACTTGGTCGACCATTGCGGAATAAAATTACTTAGCTATGCAGTACTTGAGTGAGTTAACCGCATATTCTCTCATTTACAGTCGTGCAGATATAACCCGTTCTGTGTGCAATATTATATTAAATTAGAGCCAGGGGCGTATATATTGGAAAAGAGGAGCACATCATATATCGCAGGCCGAAATTTATACAAAGACTCCAAAAAGGTATTTTTAAAAGCTGTTAATATCTTGGGAGAGATTAAATGCTTCCAATAACCTTTTAAGACAGAGCTATGTGTTCTGCTAATGAAATCTTGGCTACGCCCCTGACTTGCGCGCCGCTAAAATTTAATACCACCTAAAGCTCTCGCTAGTTTTGCTGCTTTTGGATGGTTTTTTTGGTGTTCCGCGCCACATTTTTAGCTATTCGCTCATTTCGCTTCGATTAAACCATTATTACATTACTAAGATAAATAGTACGGCTGTATTGCGAATGAATAATGTATTTTTGGTTTTTTTCTGTATATACAGGTACAGCAAGCCTCGTTACAAAATGCACAATCAGGGGCAACGCCGTTGGCAACAACTAGTCAACAATTACTGCAACAACAAATGCAACAATTAATACAGCAACAACAACAACAACAACAACAACAACAACAACAACAACAACGACAACAGCAATTACAATTACCACTACTTCAAAATTTTCCTGTTGTGACTCCAACGTTACAACTAACACATGAACAACAACAACAGCAGCAACAACAAATTGTAGAACAGTTAAAGTTACAGCAGCAGCAACAACAACAACAGCAGCAGCAGCAATTGCAGCTTGCGTTTCCATCAATTATGGTTCCGACAAGTTTGATGGCAACTCCAATTGTGTCAACACTGACGGGTCAGATTGACTCAGCGCAACAACAGTTGTTGCAACAAACGCAACAAGAACAACAACACCACCACCAACAACTACAACAACAGCAACATCAACAACAACAACAACAACAACAACAAGAACAGCAGAATCAAGCAAAAGTTGTGAAACTTGAACATTGTACTTCGCCATCACAAGCATCAAATTCCGGTGACAAACATCAAGCTCAAAAGCATGAACAACTGCAACAACAACAACACCACCAACAACCACAACAACAACAACAACAACAACAACAACAACAACAACAACAACAGACATCAACACGGAAACGGGCACATGATGCTGATACACCGCATAGCATTGAATTAAAACCCCCAGTAGTGGCAATTTCGAATGGCTCTTCAATGCCGCCTACTGATCTTAAAGTGGCCCCTTCTGGTGGCGGTCAACATCACTTATTGCCTGTTGGATCTGTCTCGTCCATGTTTGTTGCGGTAGTTAATACCTTTTTGATTTTTTTGGCTTGTAATATTTTTTATGTTTAGCGCAACTGCTGCATTTAATATATCACAACAATATATCATCCGCTGTGTTATATATATCTTACATATATATTGCTTTTTTCAATAGCGCTGCCAAAGATGCCGAGTTGTCAGTGGCGGATCCAGAGGGGTGTATCCTCCCACAATCCCTGCCGTGCTCCATAGTTTGAATCCAAAAGATTAGCCTGTAAAGCTCAACATGTGTTTTTCAGCGAAATACGTAAAAAATGGTGCTGGAAGTCAGAAATTGTGCACCTGCTGCGCACCTGATCAATCTTAAAATCTCAAAAAAAATTACCAAAAACACGCTTTGAAACAGTAACATTTCGCAGCACAAAAAGTATTCTTCCATACTGGAAAATCATGGATCCGCCACTATAACTTGCTCATGTGTGTAGTTTGCCTGCCTGTATAGAAGGATTACAGTTGTTAAAGCTTACATTTTGTCTAATTCTAACAAGATTATACGCTGAAATTCAGGGTAAAATACTACACTGACAACAAATATGGGAAAATAAAGCCTAAAATTCTGTAAGGTTTTTGTACTTTTCGTTACGCAAATCTATTAACAATTGCATTTTTTACGTTTCGCAACTAGAGCATTAACTATTGCTAAAGCTTTACTTTTTTACCAGGTTTAAGACATATGGATGTGAACAACTATTGCATGGACTTAAAAAACTTTTAGCTTAAAGTTTTGCCCCAGTAATTTAAACATTATATAAGCCATGCTTTGTTTAGAGCAAATAATATATGATATAAAATGTTTTACTGCAAAACTTCAATAATTTTTCAAAAATATTCGTTGAAGTACTCCTTAATTAACAGTTGTAACGTAAAAAGAAAATGACAGCTATGCAAGGGCGTAGCTAGCAACCTTTTCTGCCATCCTTTCCAATATCGTGGCTACGCTCCTACAACTGATACTAAACTGTTCGTTGGGTTTTATCCCGGGTGCGGTTTCAAAGATTTTCCTAAGAAGGGTGATTTTCTTGTCTTTTTTTCTATTTTTGCAATAAATAACTTCTGCAATTTGACAAAGCTTTGTGTAACGATTGTTGTCATACAGGGGAACAACTTATTTATTGCCGTGCAGTGCTGCAAAACTACGGTGTGTCATTGCTGTACTGTAGTCAATGTTGCGCTTTGTTGCATTGTGTTGACGTCGCCGCATGAAAATAAGCATTCACGACGCACAATTAATCGGCTAGTATTTTAGGGTTTTTTTGTAATATTTTAACTCATACATATATACATTGCACATTTTTTCGCTCTGCTTCACATTGCTTGCTTGTTAGGGGGTTAAAATTGCGGGCGAACATTCTTTGTTGTTTTTGTAGCCAGACGCGTGTTTCTCTGTGCCTTTACCGATTTTTTTGACTCATAATGCTGTGACGGTATTATTTTGCTCTGTTCAACATGAGCGTTACGTAAAAAGCCACGCTATTTAACCGAATTTAATTGATTTATTTCTCAAAACCATATTAAGAAACAGGAAATTCAACATTACAGTTTTGCTGGTTAAGCCTAAATCTTGTTGCGTAGATTTCTGCCAGCCGAGGCTTCGAAAGGAGCTATAATTTTACCACAACAACTGCAGCAATTGCAATTGAACTTTTTGCCAGAATAGAAACAGGAAACAGGATTAGAAATAATTATCACAAAATTAATCCTTATTTCATGTTTTAGAAATTTATCCTAATGTGCGTAAACCTATTTTCAACCATTTTATTATGAACAAGTTTTTCTTAGTCTTACATAATCACACATCAGATTTTTTTATTCTAACAACTCATTGAGAAGTTTTACAACTAGTTGCAGTCCCATTCTCTTCGAAATCACTCAAAATTTTTGCTGAATATGAGTAGGTACCGAAACAGTATTGCAGTGGAACCATGATACCAGCCAGAAATCGGCGGCCTCGGTTAAAAACCGACACCAAGACATGACTATCAAGGCTGGTCATGAAAAGTGTCCGTCTACGGTCTCATCTATTGGTCATCACCGAAAACTTTGAAATTTTCAAAACAAATTATTTTTATTATTGGTTTTTTCGTAGTTTTTTTGAGTTTTTCTTAGTGTTTTTGTATTTTTTTTTCACAATATCTGCTTATAATTAAGTATTGCGTATCTATGAAATTTCATAGATTCACATTGAAATTTTATTCATCAGGCATTACTTGTACTTTAGCAATACAAGAATACGTTTGGTAAATCGTCGGCTTTTGGTCACGCTTCCAAACCACCGAAACTCACAAACTCGATAGTGAGACCTGTAAAACACGAAGATTAGCCGAGACCGCAAATCGCGCTCCTGCTAATTGTATTACCTGCGAAAACATTAAGAACGGAGCTATATCCAGGGTTGGAACCGGCCCGGTTTTTAGCGCCCGGGCCCATCACACTCGCCCCAAGCCCGGTCCGCTTGGGCCCGGGCCCTCAAATTTTATATGGGTTTAGAGCAAAAACAAAACATAAAACAAACCATATAAACATAACACTTCTATATTTCACCAAATATTGTTCAGTAGTGCAACTTCCTTCAGAGCCACAATAGCTCCAACGACAAACAGATGCAAAATGCTGCGAATTCCGGTTACTACGTTGCCGCCTGCACTAAAAGGCTGCTCAGCTTCGTCCGTAATATCTTGTATATCAAACACGGCTTGGATAATAATAGAAGTAGCACTTGTAATACAGTGGACTGCGAAACTTCTTACATCCGTAAATGTACAAATGATTACGATTTATAAACTAAACAAAGTGTCCGTCTAAATTTTTGCAGAACGTAACCCTGCTTTTCTAAATCCTGCTACGCCATGAACGCAGTATGTATGAAAATTGAAAGGAATTGTTCAAAAATACGCATCTAATTCTTATTGCAATATCAAACCAGCGGTCTGTTTCATGGGTCAATGGGAAGAAAAAGAGGTCACACACTGCTCCGATTTATTTCATCTCGCGCGCCAAAGGTTTAGGCCCAAGCCCGAGCCCAAAGTTTAGACCCAAGCCCGGGTCTGGCCCGTTTAGGCCCACGGGCCCAACATTTCGGTCTGGCCGGTTTCTACCATGGCTATATACATCGTAATCTTGTTGTGTGTTTGCAATTTTGGAAACTGGGATGGCGTTCATCAAATACAATATATTAGAGACAACTACACACGGATACTAAATAAGTCTTAGATGTAAGGTAAAACTATTCAAACGGAAGCTATATGTGAAACGTAAACTTGTATTTGTTGATGTCGCTAAAAATCGTGCAGTTTTCCAAAATTTGATACCATCAAGAATCAAGTGGCAGATATTCCTAAATATATTTGTGCGTTCTTAGCGAAACGTTTCTGGTTCTTAGCAGTCAGGATGACACTTATAACGCGTCGCCAAGCCAAGTTTAAGCTTAAGAGTAATCCTTAGTTTTAGTCTAAATTATGCCAAAATCGGAAAATTTCGAAAACTGTTAAGTAAAGCGCATTATGTAAGTAACTGGACAGTTCGAAACAAATCAAATGTATGCATTTGATGGAACGCTTTATGGTGTGTACGTTCTAGCGGATCCAAGCAGTGGGGCACTCCGGTCTAGCCTTCTTCCATGGCGTCCGGCTTCTCGCTCGTATCACTTGCCAACTTTTTTTCCACTATTATTTTCGCGCCATCCTTTTTAGAGAAATTTCCGGATCCGCCACTGAGTGTGCGCGCATAGTTTATGGATCTACAACAGCCGACTAACTGCGGTGATCAATTCATCTCCTTGAACCTTATTGGTTATTATGCCTATTGCAACGCGACTCTATGGTTTTTGATTGCATTAAATTTATATGTATTATTTTAACGAATTAAATTAATCTTGTGCGCAGTACAAAAGTTAAACTCTGTCAGAGAGTCAAATTTTCTCTTTGGGGGGCGGGGCGCTGCAACCACTTGGGCGACACAAAGTAGTGAGTTGGACATTTTTACCCATGGTTCATCGAGGAACGAAGTTTATGTCAGGTATCCGTATAGGGTAGCGCTATACTTTAAATATAGTGTGCCGGGCGCCGCCACACGCCGGTATGACATTTTTACCCATGGTTCATCGAGGAACGAAGTTTATGTCAGGTATCCCTATAGGGTAGCGCTATACTTTAAATATAGTGTGCCGGGCGCCGCCACACGCCGGTATGACATTTTTACCCATGGTTCATCGAGGAACGAAGTTTATGTCAGGTATCCGTATAGGGTAGCGCTATACTTTAAATATAGTGTGCCGGGCGCCGCCACACGCCGGTATGACATTTTTACCCATGGTTCATCGAGGAACGAAGTTTATGTCAGGTATCCGTATAGGGTAGCGCTATACTTTAAATATAGTGTGCCGGGCGCCGCCACACGCCGGTATGTGCTGCTAATAACTATATAGGCAAAATCTATTTCTTGGCGTGCGGCAATTTTAAATAAAATACTTTTACCGGGCTGGCCGACGGTGTCCAGCGGTACACGACGCGTATAAGGCAATCGTTCAAAATTGTGAATAATGCACCGGCGCGTTACACAATTGTTAAAAGCGCAACATTTACTATATACAACATAGTATGGCACGGTAACCGTCTTAGATTAGAAATAACTTTATAGCGGCAAATTTCGTATTAAGATTGACCAGAATTAAATTTCGTATTAAGATTGACCAGAATTCGTTTGTTAACTTCGCCGTAATTTTCACATATTGGGCTTGAGAACAACATATTGTGAGTATCAGATAAATTATTTGCATCGCAAAATTTGTTAGCACGGCACAGCCAGAGTAGAGAGATATATTTCTTATCGTTCCTGGATTCGTGACTGAAACTCGGGTTCGTTGAAGGTCAACTCAAGTGTTAAAACAATTTTTTGCTTAAATGGCTGTTAGTTTAGTTGAATATCCGAGTTTTAATATATACCGTAGAGTGATCTTCTCTGGTTAAGTATACCAAAGCATTACTACTGAATCAATCTTTTTAATCTTTCATTTTAAAATGCGTCATTCTTAAAATATGTTTGCTATTTTCAGCTTCAGCCATTGGCATCGTTTTGCAATTTCAAATTGGTTACCGTATTTCAGGCAATGAACCAGCCTGGCGGTGACAATGTTAAACGACCGGCGTTGGACAAAAATGGTGTTCCTGCATTTCATCCTGGGAACGGCAGCAGCATCAGTGGTGGTGGTGGATCGAGTAAAACGTCGTCAAATTCTCACGCTGTAGCAGCGAATGGAACAATACTATCAACAACGGGTCATCACCATTATCACGCGCAACCTGGAGGTCTTCAACCTGGTGGCGGAGGGGGTCAGCTAACGTTTGCTACTACAACGACCACGCCTGCGCAATATGCTCAACTTGCAAGTTTACACGGATTGCATACTGCATCGTTTGCTGTACCCAGCGACGCTGCAAATGCGGTTACCAGTGGATTGCAGTCGTGTAAGTTGAATTTTGTTTGGCAAAATTTCATGGGAAACGTTTCATGTAATTTCATTGCAAACTTTCCAGGTTAAGTAGAGCGTAAAGACATCCACGTCTAGATTTTTCTTATATTGAAAAAAGAAGGTAATGTGCTCGTTTATATATACTTTTTCCATTACTTTTCTCACTACTCTAAAAAACTGAAACTTAAATTGTTGCTTAACTAAACTTGAATGTTATAGTTTAAGTAAAACTCATATAGTTGGGCTGGTCGGACTAACTAATCTACAATTGTTAGCTTAACTTAGTCAGACATACTTTAACTTTAGCACGAGTCTAATAAACTTATTTTTTGGTTTAAGTAACAAGGGCAGCCCAGAAATTATGTGTATCTAAGATTTCATTAAGTTAAGCTTAAACTAAAAACATGTAAGGTTTGAAATGCGTTTAAGTGCATAATTTAGAAGGTTAGTTTAAAGCTTGAATCAAGTTAGTGTAAGCTTTTAGAGAGTAGTTTGTTTGAAGAAGCCCTTATGCAATTTTTGTGCTTTTATATGACTTACAGCAATAATAGAGTCAGCACATTATGTATTGTGGTAGGTAGTGATGAAAGTGGAAATTTTTGATAGCTGTATAAGATTCGTTTTTGTTTAGGGTACAGAGTGTGGAAATACGAATAATTAATATGTATTCGAAATAAACCATTTAGCTTTGTTTGGGGGTCGCTGAAGTTTATTAATTGAAATTTTGGGTTCTGGCTTCATGAAACTCAACCTATTTAAATAATCTAATTTATTTACTTAAAACTATTTATTTCAGCATTTTACCAGTATCCTTTATACACCGCCGAAGAACAAAAACGTAAGTGCGCTTTGGGCGACACAGTTGTTGAATTTTATTTTTAGTTTAGCAGATCAGCCATACTATGTCGTTAATATGCGGCACTGCGCGTCTTGTATACTTCCCCTCCCTACCAACACACTTTAGGTTAAATCCAGGTTTAACCCAAAAACGTAATTTTGAGCCTAAGTCTAAGCCTAAACTAGTCATAAGCCTAAGTTTATGCCGTGAAAACTGTGGGGTAAAGTGTACTAGAACCTATCACTTCTGTTGGGATCACACCTACGTCGTGGGTTCGAGCCCCACAGTATATAGAGCCATTGCAGCGAAAAGTTTGCACGGCTGCGTTGCTCAGTGGTTAGAACAGCGGACCGGGTAATCCGTACGTCGTGATTTCGAGCCCCATCGCATCCGCAGCAAAATTTTCGGGAACGGCTCTATACGGTACTGCTTCACTTAGAATTATCATACATAGCAGAGCTTTTATCATCATACATATTAACCGAGTTTAGTGTTGTCTTAAGAAGCTGTAGTTTAGACGCTAAATACGCACATAGATTGTCAAATTTGTCTCGTTTGGATATCGACTTGGAGATGATAACGTTTATTCTGCACTTTATTAACTAGCTTACTGAGCTATGCTTTTGCATTTTTTAAACTTTTCTTACCGTTTTGACTTACCAAACATTTTGTGTTTCACTTTTAATGTGTTTCAGTATTGCTTAAACCTAATGTTAACTAACAAATACAGCTAATCTGCACAATTTGCTCTAAAGTGTTGTTCACTCTGTGCCAATTTGTGGACTACGACCAGTGTTGTCAAATGTGTGCAACACCTGTTACAAGTTGGTGATAGGTCTTGTAAAACGTTTTCAAACCAGTTAATGCAAGGTTTGAAATTGAGCACATTTTCCACATTTGATTTGTTCTACTTCAGTGCTAATTTTAAAATCTGCAATTGCAAGAGTTGGTCAGTTTGAAAACCTATCGCTAACTAGTGATAGTTGCAATGTGCATTTGATAATGTCTGCTCAGTTCCAGAGTTAAAACGAAATCACGAGCTGTAGTAATTGAAAATTATTGTGCTAAATTTAATTCGTTAATGATTTGACTTCACAGTCTGATGCATGTTTAACTGTCAAACTCGCTGTTGACCCTGACGTTATTTTACGTGAACAGTACTTTTTATGATTTTTTTCGCTTTATTCACCGCTTTTATTGTGAGCTTTTCATGATCGAATTACATGCACCCTAGCATAGCAAGCAAAATATTTTGTGTGTTGATACAGGGCTTTGGTTTACAAAAACAACGTTATCCCCGCCTGTAGCAATTTTTGCTAGAATGGGCAAGAACGTTTCCAGATGGTGCAAGTACAATGTTTCTAACATAAAATTAATAACGGCACACTACTAACCATTTAGAAAAGTCGTTATATACACAAAGGGTACGTTTGTGAATCGAGTAAAATTCAATACATTTAAAACGCAATATCAAAGATAAAGTGACTGCTAGAAAACCTGAAAGCGTATATTTCCTCAATAACAGCCAGCCCCTTCTGGATATCAAAATAGCGTTGCACAATTGCTAGTTAGATGTACGTTGTCAGTGTCTAAGTAGGTAAACGATACGCAGCACCCGTGAAAAAAACCCCTAAAACCCCGCAATTGGTGCCCGGACACTTAGAGAGCCCCATCTTGAAGAACTAAAAAAGTTTTCGCGGACCCACGAAAGTACTTTTTCACGCAAACGTGCCTTGTGTATTGACGAGCGTTTTATAAACCAGTCGTAGTGGGACTACATTTATTGAGCGAAGCTCGAACACACGTAAGCAATTAAGGTAATATGCAAATTAGTTATTAGCTAACTATTCATTTATCGGTTTTGGAGGTTTGTAAGCAATTTCCTTAGATTCCTCGCGCCCAAAAACCCTTCAGCCACCCTATAATTTTTGGAATAATTTAAAAAGGCCTAATTTTGTCTTGTCAATTAAGCTAATATGCAAATTTATTATTAGCTAACTATTCAATTATTGGGGTTGGAGGTTTGTAAACAATTTATTCAGATTCCTCGCACCCAAAAACCTTCAGTGAACCCTAAAAATTATTGAAATAATTTAAAAAGTCATAGTTTTGCCTTGTTAATTAAGCTAATATGCAAATTAGGTATTAGCTAACTATTCAATTATCGGTTTTGGATGTTTGTAAACTATTTATTTAAATTCTATGCACCTAAAAACCCTTTAGTGCTAAAATTATATTGCTTTTAACCTTAATAATTAGTGAAATATTGTAAAAAGTCCTAATTTAGACATATAACATGCAAATTATCTATTAGCTAACTGCTCAATCATCGGGTTTGCAGGTTTGTAAACAGTCTACGTAGATTCCTCGCACCCAAAAATCCTTTAATGCTAAAATTAGATTGCTTCTAACTGTAATAATTAGTGAAATATTATGGAAAGTCCTAATTTAGGCTTATTTAATTATGCAAATTAGCCTGTAGCTACTAAACGGCTTGCAATTTTAAAACCCCAATGCGAGGTTAACACCCCAGGATAATTGGCTTTCAAACAAAAAAAAGTTTATCAAAATCGGTTCAGCCGTTCCTGAGATTCTTTTCGGACGGACAGACGGACATCCACATTTCGACCCCCAAGTACAAAACATAAAACGCTTCGCGAAACTCCGAGCTTCGCTCTGAGTTTCGCTTCGCTCAATAAATTTTTTCTCACTAAAAAGCGAAGATAATTGGGTTTCGCAGTTCTAACACGTAAAATATTTGGCTTGCGCAAAATATAATCAATTGTTACTAACGCTTTTGTACGTAGCATATAATTGAATGTGTGTGTGTTTTGTAACTACAACTTCTGACGCTTTTGTAGCAGGTTCCCCGCAACAACAGTTCACTGATATACAAAACGGCATCCAATGTGATGCACTACTGTCTTCAGCTTTGATCCTACCCAGCCAAAATTCACAGACGATGTCAAATTCAGCAACAAGTGTGGCAACATCTAAAGTTACTGACAAGATCAGTAACAGTACATCTACTAGCGTTTCGCTTTGTCCGGATACTGTTACAAAATGCGACGCGTCCACACTTGTGAGCTGCAATGGTAAAAATTATATTTTGGCGCCAAAATTGAACAGCCAATTGACTAGCTATGTCAGACTGAATAATGGATTTGTAAATGTCCATGAACAAGACGTTTCATTTAATCAACAGCACACTGGGGTGATGTTAAACGGATCTGGGATGCAGCATCTTACTCGCATTGTCGGAGGTAACGTTCTAAGCAGCCCTGGTGAAGTTGAAATGCGGATAAGCGGTTCTTCTTCTTCTTTACCCTTAGAATGCGTGTCATTGCTGCCTACTACAGATACTAGGATGCTCGCTTTGATGCAGGACGGGTTTCGAAGTTCGTACAGCAACAATAATGTCGCTTATTTTGACGATTCTGGACAGGTTAGTAGCCTTCTCACAAATACGTATATCTATAACCGCCAGAATTTTTCTCTGCAGTTATTAATGCACTCGTGGTCTGGAGTCGCATTCTTAAATGTGTGTAGTACCCGTCACTAGTTGACAATAGGTTTGTAGCTTTCGAGCCAGTGTATGGTGAAGTAAGAAATATAGTACAGTTTTACCAGTTGATTTACTGTACATCTGTACCAAGTCTGAAATCTGCGGTTACAGGAGTTCATCAGTATGAAAACCGATCGCTAGCTGGTAATAGTTGCTATACGCCTTTGAGAATACGGTCGCTCTAACTCATTTATATAATGTGCAAATTTGAGGATACTTAATTTTTGGGTCAACTACAAAAATTAAATTTTCAATTTCCAAACTTAATCACAGTCAAGACCATCATCAGCGCAATTAATTCGAGTATTTTGGGGCACTATTTTACCACGTGCTTTTTGTGTCAATGTTTTGATCAACAACCGCTATACACTGGTAATATAGCTTAGCACAGACGCTTTTAGCTTTGCACTTTTTCTTTTTGCTTCATTAATAATACTAATACAAGCACTAGGCCCGGTTGTCTAAGAGTCGTGCGCCGACAGTGCTTTAGCCCTGATTAGCAAACTTTCTACTCGGCTTGGAAAATTTTCCAGTAATTTCCACCCACACACCGCTGCTTCATAACTTGTAATTGAGTTGGCTTTGAAAAATCACTAAAATTTTATTAGCAACTGCGCTCTAATACTATTTTGTTTTTTTAATAATGTAAACTGGCTACGGGGTTTATACAGCACTGACCTTTACTGTCTGGCTAGTCAAGTCGATATTACTGGGTTTATAATCGTGCAAATGGTGTCACACAATGTTTATGGACACTTCATTACACTTTAATACGTCAATGCTAATTTAGAAGCTACTGCAGGTTATATAGCCTAAAACAACTAAAAAATCACGTAAGGTGTGTTACTATAGAGCTGAAATTAGGTTCAGATATTCCGGGATTTTCGCTAAAAGTTTCCGTGTCCGAGTGTTTTTAAATGTTGCCACTTAATCATTAAGTGTATACGAAATTTTGGAGTATCAGTGATGTGACTTATGCCGAATTTTTAAATTTTCGGAATTTTGTAATACTGATGGTTACTGTATTTTTGCATGGCAGTATGTAAGTCAAACCAGAATGTGCACTTGTTGCCACATACCATACTACTGTCTAGTTTGGTTAAAAGGGTACAACCCAAAGCCAAAAATGTTTTATTTGTGTTGCAAAAACATTTTTAGAAGTGATTTTTGCTTTTTGTAGCTTACATTCAAGCTTGTTAGCAACTGTCCAAACGGAGTGTAGTTACATTTCATTTGTAATATATACTTACTATATCTGCTCCATGTCTATGCTACTGTGCTGTTAATTATCGACGGCCAAAGAAGCTTTTTTGAAAATTTTCTATTGAGACTCCAAATTTCTTTATATTTTATTTCAGTTATTGGACACTCTACCGCTGTGCCGCGATTTCAAGCAGGGCCACTGTGAACGCCCGGTATGTCGATATTTGCATGTGATTGAAGGTAAGTCGTGTCAGTTTTCATTTTAGACAATATTATGTAATTATAAAATTTTCTTTTTTGTTCACGTTTAGCAACAGTTTAATTACGAACGCAGGCCTGTAATAATAAAATGCGTTGTAGAAATTATATTTTAGCATTTTAGTACTAAATTGCGTTTGTATTCTCAGTCGCTTCGTTCAGTATATATCTCTTTTCAATTATGTATAATGCGCTGCCGACATTAGAAATTTGCAGTCCTGCACACTGAAGGTGAATGTTCCGGTGTTGCTGAAAGCTCTTCATATCAATCTCTATACAGGGAATTCTAAGTTTGACAACGGTAAAAAATTTTCCAACCTTTTGAGTTGAATAAAAATAATTGCGTTCATCTTATTGTAAATCTGTGCTTTTTTGTATTTGTTAACCCAACAGATTATGTAAATATGATATATGCACTTCAAAATTATCCGCGTGTTAAAATTTATCGAAGAAAATTCGTAATAACATCCCTTAAATGCAAAATGTGTATAATATATTAATAATTTGCAAACAGGGCTCCCTGCGCCAGCGGATCCAAAGTGTGGGGCGGAAGGGCGAACGCTCCCGTCCCGTCAGAAATTTTTTTGTGTTTAAAGTGGTAAGGTTCCAACCTTACAATTTTTTACAATTTTTCCTGCAGAATTTTTTCTGATAAAACGGTAAGGTAGCTTTTCGCCCTCAGAAATTTTTTGGTGCAATTTTTGCGTTTCATAACATTTGCCAGCCCGCCCCCCCCCCCCCGGCAAAAATTTTTGGGTCCGCCCCTGGCTCGTTGCTCAGAATAGTTTGAATTAATTTAGATTATATCGAAGTATTGGATGGTAAAGTCACAGTGTGCCGAGATTTTACAAAAGGCAAATGCGGCCGGCTGCGGTGTAAATACTATCATGTACCTGTTATTGCATTACTAACCAAGAACAAAACTACCGTTCTACAAACCAACCCGATTGCATCATCGAGTGCAGTTGCTCAAATTGCTGATACTCTCAATAATAATAATATTAATAATAATAACAACGAACAATATTAAACAGCGAAACTTAGCGCTTTAAAAGCTGTGAATCTGTTTGGTTTTGTTGCTTCTTCTATTTGCAACGAATTATAAATAACATTGCAGTGCCCAAGATGGATCATCTTGCAGCTAGCTATGTAATCAAAACCATTAAATTTGAATATTGAAATCAGAATTTTGTTGCGGCGTGACGTGTATGTGTTTTGAACTGAAATCGCGTTATTTTTTCCTGATCAGCGGCGGCGGAATTTGATTGGCACATGGATTAAAAACAATGTGCTCTGTTGTGACGAACATGGCTGCGCTAAACAGAACTTTGAGAATCTCTATTGTGTTTGGTTTGGTTCGAAGATTTACTGTTGAAAACTAAAAATATTATATCTACATAGATTTATTATAGTTAGTTTTGTATAATTTTTGTTCTCGTGTATAATTTGTGTTGTCCTATTGACAACTTTGACTGTTATGAAATGAGTTCGAATGGAATATATTTTATTATCTTTATAAAATAAGCGTAATGCCAGATATATGTGTATAACGGCTGATTTGATAAAATTGTTTTCAACGAAGTGGCGGATCCATGGGGGGAGCTGTATACAGGCACCACGCCCCGTTTTGTTGAAAATTTTGCGATATGGATGGCTATGGTTCATCTGAATATCAAAATGTGCTTTCTCAACAATATTCTCCCCCTCCTGATGATAATCCCGTCTTCGTCACTGCTGCAATTTGTCTGTGCGTTGAAATGCGGAACGAAAATTCAAACTGGTTATTTTAAAATCATATTCCGAAGGTACTGAAATGATCGAATTTTTGCTGATTCAAGAAAGACATACAGTATTGTGAAAGTGTTAATTTCGATGTTTGAACAAATATGTGTTGCCTTTATATCCACATTTTTTGCATGGTTATTTCTATTTTTCTAGCCTAAAACACTATATTCGTAAAGGTATAGGTAGGTTTGTAAAAATCTGGGCCAATATTCTTAAATGCATATAGCATCTATCACCTGTTAGCGTCTAGGCTTTCAAATTGACGAACTCCTACAATAGCGAACGTGAAACGTAACATAGACGTAGGGCAAATCGAACGCGAAAACAATGTGCTAAATTTCAAAGTGTATCGTTAACGGGCTACATACCAACTGGTGATACACTGTAAAAAATGAGAAGTCAAATTGACTCTCTCGGAAATAGGCTTTTCCCTGACAGCACAATCTGAGTCAAATTTGACGCCGCCAGAGTCAAATTCGATTCACTGAATCGCTCAGTGAGTCGTCCAATTTGACTCTGAAAAGTCAAATTTGACTCAGTTTGTGTAGTCAGGAAGACTATTTCCGAGCGAATCAATTTGACTCCCCATTTTTTACAGTGTAGGTGCTACTACACTTTTGCATGAACACTGATGGTACATTTCAATTTATGCATATTCAGATCACACCCCAGGTTTTAAGAAACACTGGAGAAATATTTCAAAATGGAAGACTTTCTATAGCCGTATTTTGGTTTTGCTGCTTCCTACTTTGTATTGTCAAATTTTTGTTTATTATCATTCATTTTTGGAAGCAAATGTGCTCCTTTACTCAAGCAAACATTCAGCTTATACCGCAAGCGATATGCAACATTTAGTTATTAAATTAATTCTAATTTTAGGATTCTTGTGCCCTGTGATGTTATATTAAAACCGTACCAAGCGTCAAAAATGTTTCTTAGTCAACTGGTACTGCGCAACATAAAAGTGTATTGTTGTCAAATAGCATGCTCTCTGTCTCAATTTGTGTTCGTTAATTAGTTATGTAGTATAAACTCAAGAGCGCACAGACAGGATGGTGCGTATACAAGGAGAAGGGTAAGCGGAATACATTTAGCTCACAAATGTCTAGACACGAGATAAAAGTGGTTGTAACACTTTTGTGAACATAATCTTTTGAATCCGAGAGATCAAATGTATTTTGTGTTTATTCCTTTTTGAGTTGAAATCCTAGCTACGCTACTGTGTACAAATTCCGTTATCAAACACAGTTTGGCAATCGAAATTTCAAGTTAGCACAGTCTTTTTGCAATCAAAACAAAACGGCAAACAGGTTTTGCACTTTACTGTAGCACCCGTTCGTTTTAATGCAACGTAATTTGCACGTGGTTGTACTCTTTTACTACTCGTATAGCCAATTCCAATCCCTATTCCGATGAAAAGGTCATCAAACAAGTGACCTGGGAGTGCTGCATATTTGACACCGCACACAGTGACGTGGTAAACCTAATTCAAAAACAGAATAATTTCTGATGTTCACCATTGATTATTTCGAAGTTTACACGAGCTATCGCCTTGTAATAATGCTATAGACATTTTTCAAGTGTGGTTACAGCAGATGTTTTAAAAGTAATTACATTTTAGTAGAAAATATGTGCACTCTTGAATCCAGTGCGGAATTTGTCATTTCCGGTGCCGGTTTTGTTTATGATACTTTATATATATGTGATCTGTCAAATTGTGAACGCACCTGTATTGCGCAGAGTAACGTATTCGAATAGCCGACAGTAACGTATATAATCCCTCATCGTTTTAAGCTTGTTTCAAAAAATGTAAAATAATGTAAGATTTAGTTTTCTGAATTTTTCTCTAAAAATTACATGTCAGCTAAAATTTTGATTCAAGAAAGAATTCTGATGTCTTTGTTTACAAAGAGTAAATGGAAAATGTTAAATCATTTTTAAATTCCAGTCTGAGTAGTGTAAACCATATTAAACTCTCAAATAATTTTCATGTAATTACCTATCTTATCGTGTCGCTGGACTCCTATCGATATCTAGTTTACAAATTGCATGCTATAGAATTTTATAAAAAAATGTGATTGAATTTTTGTCGATTTCACTCATGACATTTGTTTTGCTGTGATGTATCCGAAATCCGACGCTTTCGTGCGAAATTTCTGGGTTTTCTCCACTCGCACACTACAAATTCCTCGTTACGCCACTGGAAACTCAAAGTGCTGTGTACTCTCAACAATTTACTATAATCTCCACCAAAAAAACTCCCATGAAACTCTGTGTCCTACTCGTTGGCTAATTTAAGCATACGGCTTCACCCCGATTGCGCTAGTGTTTCTTTTTACTGAAGTGTAAAAGATTACGTCGAATTAGTGAAAGTTGCGCAGAAAAAATGTCCAACCATGACCTGGCGAACAGTTAATATTTACCTGTTGAGTGTCAATGAGTAATTGTTATATAATACTATAGAATTTAATGTTAAAGTAAATGTCTTAATTTGGTCTAGAGCTACTAAGCTGGTTAGTTCTTTAAATGTTTTTATATGTTTTACATTTTTGATTTTGGCCAGAATGTAAGCGGAAGCGTATATGGTAAAAATAACGATAACAAGCGTATTGTGTTCAAAGTAACGGAATCAAAGCCTACTTATAAAGACAGTCTACTTAAGACAAAGCCAAAGTCGTGAGCCATGCCTAAATCCTAAACCGGACAATGAAAAGATCAGGGGCGGAACGCTTACTCTATTGTTGTCCCACGGAAAACTCCGCCCCTGATCTTTACACATGGGCCTCCTAAACCTACTTTAAGCCTTATGCGGCGTTCACGTTATAACTGGGGCACCTTGGAACACGTTTTGTCCAAAGTTGTTTCGACGTCAACATAAAATTCTGTGATCCGAATAGCGGTTATGTAGACCAAATGTGAATGTCATATGACATTGGCTTACAAATCACTGATGTCGAGCGATCATTGTATTCAAATAACCATTTGTCATATGATACTGCGGGACATTTATGCGAATATCATATGATATTCCAAAATTCTACTAAATATATGATATTTATACAGGACAATGGAATTTGTGCACGCTAAATAAAACAGTAAAAAGTCGGATAATGCAGCATTAAATGATTTCGCAAGTTGAATTAGCTTCTACCATTCTGTTTCTGGCTAAGTTTTTCCCAAAATATATTACTAAGTACAAATAATTCAAATTTGAAATTTTAGTATCATATGACATTCTACAGTACAATCAAGCTAGTTTACCACAACTTTGCAGACATTTTCAAACATATCATATGATACTGGCAGACAATATTTGGAATATCATATGATATTGCAGTACAAACAGTAGATGTCACATCAGGATAGCAGACAGTTCAAATTTTTTAAATGTCATAGCGGACAAACGGTCAGACAAAATGTTACCAGCTATAGTCATAGGGCAAAACGTGTTCCAGGCTGCCCCAGTTATAACGTGAACCCCGCATTAGTCTAAACCTAAGACTATACCAAAGGAATTGCTTACGATTAATACTATTCAAATCACGAAGTCCCATCACAAACAAAATTATCAATTTTTATAGATATAAACAAGAAGATAAGTGTCTACTTCGAATCCAAATGAGTAAAAGTCAATATCCCTTCACAGGCGGATAGAGTTCGTGGTTCCCTGGCAAACTACAAAGTTTTGCTTAATATATACTCGAAAGTATACCTACATATTAAACTATATTCAAAACATACCTATATGCAGGTTGAAACGGATATCCGTTTCCGGTCAAAATCAGTGTCTGTTTCCGTAACCAATGTTACCCTAAAGGCCGTCCCATTTTACCGAGACAGCAATGTACCAAGAGTACACACAATAACTATAATTGGGACAGCGAGACAGTTGGACAGCGGGACAGTTGGACAGCGGGACAGTTGGACAGCGGGACAGTTGAACAGCAGGACAGTTGGACAGCGGGATAGTTGGACAGCGGGACAGTTGGGACAGCAGGACAGCAGGACAGTAGGAACAGAAGGACAGCTGGGCCCACAACATGGAAGTCCTCCGCAAAGAAAAATTGGCCAATATTTTTAATTGGACTCTCAGGGGGGCTGCCGCCCTCCATGACACCCCGCAAGTTCAGTGGTCCCTAAGCAGATTAGGGGGCTGTCGTATATATACTGCTAAACTTAAGCGTTTTTACCGGGGGTCAGGAGGTGCTGCAACACCCCCCCCCCCCGAGAAAAGTAAACACTGTCCCTGCTGCACCTCATTCTCAGTATTCCTATGGGGTCAAGGGTACTGCAGCCCCCCTACCCACGAAATAAACAAACACTGCCCCTACTACACCCACATTCTCAATACCAAATATATATATGTATATATATCTATATATATCTATATATATTATATATTATACATATTTGGCTGTTCATTTGTAAAATAAACAGAAGTGCATATGTTTGCACTCCTGGTATATTGCTCTCCAGGAATACGGACTCCTATTGATTGGTACTCAAAATGGGAACCCCCCTTTTATTACCTCCCTCTTATTCGGGTCAATACAGTAAGCGAAAACAAAAAAGCTGATTTGCCAGAATCAGCATTGAAGCAAAATTTCATTAAGTCCATACTGAACAGCTAAATAGCAGGTTGTAAACCGGATATCGGTTTCCGTTTCCGATAAAAATCGGTATCCGTTTCCGTTTTGGTTAGAAATACAGGAAATTTGTTTATTTTTACTTTCAAAATTAGTTATAAATTACGTAAATTTCTCGTCATTTTTCATTACAGATGTGCTGCAATTGTCCGAACTGAAACAAAAATTCCGATATTCATCCATAATCTTAAAAATTTCGGTGCATCCACCATTTTTTTCTTCAAAATTTTAGGAAGCCCGATGAACATTTGTACGTCTCAATTGCGCTGGCAGAAAACTAAAACCTATTTGAAATCTAGATAAAATTCAATATTCGTTTTCCGTTTAAGTTTCCGGTTCCGTTATTTCGATCACTAACCGTTTCCATTTCCATTTGCGTTATTTTTAATATCCGTTTACACCCTACGGGGTACCAATTTACAATAGTATTGACACGTGCAATAAGCACATGAGCTGAAATATTTAATGACAACAAATTTAACTGCATTTTTTTAGATTTCTATGTTCTATACTTATGACTTTTTTATTCGAGTTTCAAGCAACACTGAATGTTGACTCATTTCAGTGCCCAACACCAAGATCCAATAGTTACATTCCTGAACTATCACTGTCCAAATTTGCATTTTAATTCTTTCCCGCATTTAATTATGCATATTTTTGTTTCCAGCGAAGAATATAATGTTTCATTTTGTTGACTGTCATTATAAACAGCAAACAGCTAAGCTTTGATATTCCAAAACTGTTTTTTTATACAGAGCGTCGTTTGGGATTAGCTTTAGCACATATATAACCAGTTTATCAGCGTGAGATGTATTTTTCGGGTGGCGGACGAGTAACATAGTTTAGTCTTCTATTGTAGCAGGGCTCATGGACCTTTGAGGCTTTGACATTTTAAGCATCTCAATTCGATGCTGAAAGCATGGTAAGACTATAATTAATATTGTAAAGGCGAGTATATCCATAGTAAACGAGAAACTGTGGCTAAAGTTTATTAGGAAAACTTAGCGAACACAAATACAAATATTTCTGAGCGTATTTTTATAGGTGGTACGGTTTACCATGGTCGTATTCCAATGTAATGTTGGAAAGAGAAACCCTCGATGTCGACGTTGATACACATTTTCAGAACCGCGGTCTGTGCGGATATTCCGTGCCAACATTAATAATTAGTTGGCTTAGAACTTAAAATTCTCACATTTTCTGATTATTTCGCACCCAAATTTGATTTGTCATAAAAATTAAGAAAGTTATCGTGCGATTTTTCAGTTCTAATGAAACATTTCAAGGTACTGTAGTGACCCCGAAAGTTCCGTCGTCGGCCGTTTTGCGTTTTTAATAGCCAGTTTTCCAAGTTCTACACAGACCTGCGTCGAATATATGAGGAATGTGCAAATTAGTGTTGCGCAATTGCAATCACCACTTTTTCTACTGGCCGACCGGCTGCCGGCCAACGGGACGTTTCACCGACCGATCGTTGGTCGGCGGCCGGCCAATATACAAATTTTTAAATTTTAAAAATTATCAAGCATTGTCATTTCTTATTTATAATTCGCTATTTCGTTATGCTTTATTGTTGTGGTTTTATATTTTGTATTGGAAGGTGGAAGGGGGACAACTTTTAATGAGGTGTGAAAATTTATAAATTCGCAGTTAAAAATTGCATGTGGGCGGGAAGAAAATATACATGTGCAAGGGTGTTAATATTATTAAAACACTGTAAGGGTGCATTTGAAAAACTTATTCGACGAGTCTGATATGGAAATACACCACACTGAAACCGCCACTGGTCGTAGTGTAGCTTTATGTCGCCAAAAGTTTATTGTAGGTGGAATTTTATAAAGGGGACACTTTTCATCAAGTTTCTCTATAAAAATTTGCGCGGCGGCATACTTTTTTATGAAAATTTCCCCGGGGGGTATATTTTCATGGGGGCAAAATTTTTTGTGACACCGGTATTGCAACTATCCGTTGAATTAAACGTTTGTCTTGTATCAAAGGTTTGAGCGATAATGCAAGGTTAGGAATGTACTTTCAAAACTTAAGTATTTGATAAAGTTTCGCATTCGAATTTATTTGGTTCCGGAGTCATTTATGCACCACCAATAGGGATAAGACTCGCTAATGAAGGCAGAGCGATTTTTATTGTTGTAACCAAAATTGACTGATGTAAGCACGGGGGCTTCTCATTTTCCATCTGGGAAACTTATAATCAGGAGTTCAACGCAGCAACTCCTGTATGACGGCTAGCAAATTCCGCAGGATTAGTAGGAAGTCATTTCTGGGCTCCAAGTAGGGTTTAGGGACTCTATCCGTTTGCGAACTCGCAGTAGGAATACGGACTCATATTGATTGGGACTCAAAATGGGGACTCCTCTTCTTATTCGGATCGCCGCAGTATCCCAACTTCGTACTCAGTGAGTAACTTTAGCCAACAAACTTGCTGGTATATATGCCGTGGAGGTGTGTAACTTCTAGAATCTTGTCAAACAACAAACATTTAACGTGAGAAAATGAAGCGACAACATTCAAAAACGTGGCCAACTTTCTGAAACATCCAACATTTCGTAGACTCGTGTGTAAATAATATGGCAAAACGAGTATAAACTTTGGTTATCCGTGTAATTTTGACTCCATGTGAGATTTTAAAATAAGCAGACGTTCCAAAATCATATCTGCAAGACACCGAAAGGCGTAACTTTTCGACGAATCGAAACCGAATTTTCATTTTCATTTTCGTTTCCGATAAAAAGTCGATGCTTGTTTCAGTTTCAGTTATACAAATTCCGTTGAATTCAGTTATCTTTCAGTTATTTTAATGTCATATGTGGTGGTCAATATGTTAAAAATCACATAGCTATTCTTATTCTACACAGTATACACCTATGCTGCGATTGTTTGATTTGAAATGAAAATGACTAAATTTATCTTAAACTGCCGCAAGGTTTGGGTGAATTCGTTATTATTTTTGTGAAATAATTCGGAAATCCAGTTGGACATTTGTTTGCCTTAATCGTTGCGCAGGAAAATGAAATCACCTTTTAGCCTTAAATATCCGTTTCCGTTATTCGGATTACTATCCGCTTTTATTTTTGTTTCGGTTATTTTTGCTGTCCGTTCACACCTAGATTTACATTATGATTACGGAAGAATTGCGTCACTTGAAACATTCGCAAACCAAAAGCTATGTTGGAATCAAGGCATGGTTCAATATACTTAATGCGTAATCCTAAACGATTGTTTTTCTATACATATTCGATGCTATGCTCGTTGTATAAAGCAATAGGCTATAGTCTACATAAAATAACTAGTCGGCCCACGCTGCTTGAGGGAATATCCGTTGTTCAACGGAAGTTGCAATAGACACTGCTTAAGCTTTCGTCTAATTTTTATTGCTTAGACTTAGACTTAGGCCTACGCTTAGTTATATGCTAATAGAATGGTTTACTGTTACGCCAGTAGTCTAAAAATGCGGACGGGGTAAAACGAGCATTTTTCCACTACTGACTCCCCTTAACGTAACATTGGCATACTTGACAATTGTTTGGTTTTCAATTTTTTATCGTTTACCCAAACCAATTGCTAAGTAGGATATTTCCAAATGAAACTTCAAACGCTCAACTTCGTTAACATCATTCATTTAAGCATTTTTCGTTTCAGATTCCTGTAAGCTTCAATGTCAACGATGCTGAAGCCAAAAATGCTTCAGTGCGCATGACACTACCCCCTCAAAAGTCACCTGGTGTACGCATGTTATTGTGGAAGTTGCATATTAATTTTTCGGTATGAATTGCTTCTTACTGCGTAATCGCAAACAACGTGGTGTATTGCACATTTCGGTGTCTATTGAGTTTAATTATATATAATTCAAAATAATTTATGTTCAAATGTTGTGTTTTTATATATCACATTAATTTGAAAACAAAAACAACATGGATGGATATTTGTTCAAGTTGTGGAAAATCGTGAATTTTTGTGGTATCACAAATTCAAAACCCATGGACCATACACAGTAATCTACGAGGTCATCATTTTGAGTTTTATCGCAAAATTCCTGTCATTTGAATAAACAACAGTCAACACTGATATGGTTCGCCAGGCTTCGCTGTGAGCAAACGCGTAGGGCAGTGTGTGCGACCGTTGAAGATTTACTTTTTCCGGGTTCATACTTCGAAGTCATTGCCCAATGAAATGTTGACTGAAATAAGTTGGAGAGTTTGGCATTGCGGTCGCTATTAACAGTTGAAACAAACACTAAAACACAGTATTCGGCCAATGTAGAGAACAGGGGCGGAACTGTACTATTAGTGTATTCCAAAGCCTAAGCCTAAGCCTAAGCCTAAGCCAAGCAAACAATAGTCTAAAGCTAAAGCTTACTCTTTTATAGTCCCACAGAAAAACGTTCCGTCCCTGATCTTTACAACAACTCAGAATACGATTTGTTTTCATTCGTGTCGCATGGTAACTGCCTGCATTAATTTCTGTTTTGCGGAACGATTTGCCAAAATAGTATTTTGATCATTTTAACAGTATTGTCAACTTTTGACGATAATGAGACTATTTCTCACGTTGAAAAAATGATGTAGGCACCAAATACCGTACAGAAATCGGTTTGTTTTCATTCGTGTCTCGGTATTAACTGCCTGCATTAATTTTTGTTCTACGGAACAGCGATTAGCAAAATTTATTTCTTGTGAGCTTTTTTACAAGCCTCGAAACCTTTGACCCATGTATAGACCATTTTTTGTTTGAAACAAATATCGCAGGAACAATATATTCATCATGTTTAGGAGGGAACAGATTTCAGGATGGGAATATACACCGGATGAGCACCTTAGATCTGCCCAAAAGAATAAATATAAAAACTTATGGTATTAAGTCAGACGAGCATGAGGTTTTAATTAAAAATAAATAACATTCTATAACCTGTCAACAGTGTAATGCACTCTGGAGAGGCAAAATAAATATCAGTTCCCCTCTTATTCGGGTAGCTACAGTTTAAACATAAAAATTGAAATTTCGGTAATAATTCCAAGTATGTGAACATTTGTAATCCCATGTATAGCTAACTGTCCCACTTGAGTTGTCTTCGAATATTGCATTTCCACAGCCAAAACGTCGTAATTTAATACTCAATGTGCTGACAGCAAATACTGAACATACACTGTGAATTCCAATGAGTTGATTAATCAGCTCAGATAGAGAATTATCTATTTCGGGGTGTTTCAGAGTTTGATTAATTTAGAATGAGTTCAGTCAATTCAGAATTCTGAGTTCTGAAAGACCTAATTCAAAGCTCAGACTTCTGAACGCATTCAACTCAATCTGAGTTAAAAATCAATTCAATGGAACTTACAGTGTAGGAAGGAACATACGACCCAGTGAAAGATGAGGTATTGGTCCAGTTTAAGTCGTCATATCAAACGTTAAGATAATCTCCAAGATGTGTGACTTCAGCTTTTATTTGAACTGCCAAAGTCCCGTATGTGAGACGACACGAAATTTGTAATATTTAATATTTTTGCGATTTTTATGAGCCGAAATCCCATATAGGAACTTGAGAACGAAACAAAAATTTAATATAGCAGTAGCCCGAAGTCCTATATAATATGACACTTAGCCAAAATGAAGCCATTGTTTTTGAGACGGCCTGCAAGCCGTCTCTATTAGCAGTTTATGTGTCCGGGTCACTAGCAGATTGAAAGGAAGAGCGGGGGGAGGGGCGTTTGCCCCTTCCCCGTCAGAAGTTTTTTGTGAAACATATTTTTAAACCTAAGCCTAAGCAAAAAAATTAGTGTAAAGCTAAAACGGACTCTGTTACAGCCCCTCCAGAAAACGATTCGGCCCTGTTCTACACACGGGCCAGATTTCGCATAACTTACAAGCATCGCTGAAACTTTTCTGAGGGCAACATAGTTAAATTTATGAAATTTTATCGTATATCAATATTTAACGATAATTGCTTTGCTGTAGCTATTAAACAGCCGGTCTAATTTCTGTGAGAGGTTCCGGAAATTTTGATAATAAAATTTTGCATAATTTTGTGTTTCGCTTCAACTTTTGGTACAGTCTAGAAGACAAATAAACCGAGACTTCGTAAAAAATGAGCGTGAAATCAAAACATTAAACTACACTTGCAAATATTTGCTAAAATTACCGAATAATACATCATTTTAACTAAACCTAACCTCGCCTCACATCCGGCTTCACTTCAGGCTCCGGCAAATTTTGTTGACCACAGGCTCCGAATCCGGTATTTTTCAACTCCAAGTGCACCCTGGTCCCTGGTAGCAGCCTCATTAAATAATTGGAATTCAGAAATTTTTATAAGCAGAGTTTTTGAGTCAAAAATATAGACGTTTTAGTTGAACTAACGATCTACCGTTTCGATTTGTTATATTACAATTGCTCTTAAATTCTTTATTTTTAACGGCTGCTCGTTTTCTGTTTCTTAAAATAGAAACAGTTGTTAAAAATACTGAGTACTGTTATTTCGTAAATTATATCCTTTCTTTGTCATTGCTGCGCAATCGAATGGGTATTCTTCAAAAAAATATAGATTTAGGCTTTACTGTCGGTTTTATTGTGTTACACCGAACACACGCGATAAGCATTGCGATGAGGATGTTAGAGGTAATAGTAAATGCAGAAGTAAAAATAATTTTGCATTATTGTAGAATACAAAATGTTTTACCATGGCTTAATCCGTCTGTAGTCGCCCCTTTTCAAACGCTGAATATATAAAGTAAATGGCAACGTTTCTGTGGTATATCAATATAATTAAAACTGTAATGGCTCACACGTATTCTGGGCAACTTTCCAGCACCTCTTTGTTTACAATAATTTCATCCATAATTTTTAAAATGTAAACGTACTATGTGCTGTGAAAAGAAAATTTACGTGCAAATTTTCCTGCATTCGTTTAACTTGCTCACTGCACAAGACCGGCTGAATACTATATTTTACGATAGTACTTACTACAGTTCTTAATGTTTACGGTGCATGTTTAGATGAAGACCGTACCAATATCTACTATCAGCAGATATATTTGTAGTAAATCTTTAGTTAAAAGCCTAAGCCTCAGCGTAAAATAGTATAAACATTTAACTAAGCTTTGGCATAAGCCGAAGCCTAGAGCAGACGTTAGTCCAAAGCTTAAGCTTACTCTATCACGCAGTCCTGCGGAAAAACGTTCGGTACTCCAGCTATTCATGAGGTACAAATCAATTGCATTGTTATTACCGGAGTTTTTGAATAAAAGTTTACTTTCGCCACATTTCTTTGATTGGGCTCCAGTTTGAGAAAAGTTTGGTTTCGTAGAGAGTTGTTTTTGCAGCGAAAAACACAATAGAGTTAAATATAAAAGAAAAAGTTTATTTCTAAAATATACTAGTGTCTGTACAACATGAAAGCATACAAAGGTTTTCATGTTTATTTGAACTCAGTTGATTTGATGTTTAAGCTAGACTTCATGTCGCCATTTTAGAACTACATTTCAAACCTGAAAAATACAGAATTTTTTACCCTTTTAGGCTCACCTACTTCTCCATAGTTTAGTTTGAGAAACGTCCACTCGTCAAAAATTTTGTTTGCAGTCTCGGCTAAAAGAAAAGACCTACTGTATCACAGTACTGCATATTTAGGAATTATGTCAAATATAGAACACAAGCTTAACCCCTTCTCACATTGAGTTGCTTGTAGGCAACTCAATGCTGTGTATATACGTTAAATAGTAAATATCGCACCGTGTGTAACAATTGCAACACGTATACATAGTACTAAATCACCACAAGACGTGAGAGCCCCCTCGGGCTCTAGCGTCAAGCTCCAATAGCTGAGTGGTGATGGTATACGCCTCCCACTCCAGTCACTGGAGTTCGAATCCTAGCATAAAAGTAGGTCTCAGGGGAAATAGAAAATATTCATGTGAGTAGTAGCATCTTTCGAAATACTTTTTAATAGGAAGACAAACTCTGAAATTAATTGCGTAAACATTTCAGTGACTGCCAGTCAAGACAATAAGCAATTCTAGCATCAGATTAAGCTACTTATACTATGACCATGTGTGCGTTATCCCAGTTAAAAAATTTAATCTAGACACTGTAACACACATTCGTTAAACCAAGATTTAGGGTGACACTATACGTTTTTACTAATTTCAAGGCGACCAGAGTTGTCCGACACGGTCTGGTACCGTACGGAAACGCACGTGAATAGCAGAACGGCGCCACATAACGATTTTTCAACAAAATTGTTCTGACATGCTTTGCCATCTGGCGTCGCATGACAACAAAAGCGCCACTCAAGTCGCAAACACTGGCGAATTCAAAGAAGAAAAACCTTGATTCGCTTGCCACTCACTGCACTCGCACGATCTTTTCACTACTATATAAATGTGCTGTCTCCCAGCCAGAAATTTCTTAATCCGTCACTACTCGTACAAAGTTTTTCATGTATGCTTTTATAACAGATGTTCCATAGTCATTAACTTTAATTTCAAATCATGGCTGCGTTAGCGTACGGTTGTTTTATTACTGTTTCACTTTATATGCTGGTGCAATTAAACATTGGCGATTGTTGGGTAAGTTAGCAAAATAATATTTTTTGTTTTATCAATTTTACAAAATAAACAAAGGTTATACAGCATTTTGAACTGCGCATTATCATCGATAAACCATATATTAGCATTGATTAACAAGAACTTTGGCAACAAATTGTCTTGTCCTGGTTAAGATAATCACAAACGAGTGCTTTTGAATTATAAATCAAACTTCAACGAAACCGGTTGACTGCGGGGTGCGGATGGAGGTAAAAAAGTGAAGCAGGAAACGTGGGATTAACAAATTTTGCAGGAACCATAGTTGGAATTTAAAAGTTACCTTGTTAAATAATGCTGAATTCATTTTAGTTTAAACGAGTCTTAAAAATTTATCCTTCATCTTCTTGGAACATTTTTAACCCCTTCTCACATTGAGTTGCCTTTAGGCAACTCAGCGCAGTGTATATACGTTAGGTAATATATCGCACCGTGTTTAACAATTGCAACACGTATACATAGTAGTAAATCACCACAAGACGTGAGAGCCCCTCGGACTCGAGCGTCAAGCTCCTATAGCTGAGTGGTGATGGTATACGCCTCCCACTCCAGTCACTGGAGTTCGAATCCTAGCATAAAAGTAGGTCTCAGGGGAAATACAAAATATTGATGTGAGAAAGGGTTAAATTGAAACATCCAAAATTGCCATCAAAAACATGCTCCCTGTTTCTAAAAAGAACGAACAATTTCACCACCGACATTGCTGAAACCTCTGGCAAAATATCTCTGCCTGAAAGCCGGACTTCAATTTTATCAGTCCAAGTCGAACCGTGATGCGGATCCTAGAATGTACCCTGGTTTAATTTAAAATTCCTGAGCAGTTGGGGAAATTAGTTATAACAGTTTAAACGTTTAGGAACTTCCACGGTACAATTTGCGGCCCTAGATTATCAGGCTTAAGTAGCATAAAGCTTTGCGTTGTAAGATGCAGTGCACAAATGCACAACTTGCATAACTCCACCGAAAAAGGCCAATCATTCTGTGTCCATAGGCTGCGACTTACTATTCAATATCGCGTCGCTTCGCCCATGAGACATTTTCGGATCTGTCCCTGTTTATATCATAATGAAACTTATTTTTAGACTGATGCTGGGCTAGTGCTGACACTGAACAATCTTTATAAGTCAGGAGATGACAGCAGATGTTTACCAGGGATGCCTTGCAAACGATTGCCATACCAAGTAAATATGCCACAAAGAAGAAATCAAATGTGGTGTGTACTGCGCCCGTGGTTGATTGAATGTGATCGTGCAAAATGGAAGTGATTTAAATACAAATTTGCAGCGGTTTAAACGTATATATTATATCGGTTTATAGAAACAGTCTTATTGACAACCACTTTTGTGAATAAAATACCTAACTGAAATATAAAACCACTCAAAGATTTGTGCAGTATTAACGATTGCCTTGTTTCAACTGATTTCCACTTGAAGAACCCTGGAATTAATATTGTGACACGCGCCCTCTGATTAAAAACAAAGTTGTCAAGGTACCATCATATCTCGGTACAGTTTTTTACATTTTAATATATAATACATGAATAATTTCCGTAACAATTCAATTAAAGCTCAATTTAGTCACATCTCCGCATTCATAATCCATTGGGTATTGAACGTTTTTTAACTTAACACAGCTTTCAACGCATAGATTGAAACAAAAACGCAAGTCAAGATGACGGGAACCAAGCGCCCGCATCGAAATTTGCTGTTGTTCTGTAATGGCGTTGCCTCACTGAGGCACTGATAGCGATCTGCCAGTTTTGATGGAACAACATCTTTAGTCGGTTTCGATGCAGCCCTTATACCATCTGTATTCGCCGACACCCAACTTGCTTTCGTTAATAACTTTTCGATACAAACACCACAATCCATGAATTATAATATTGCCTGACTGAGTCAAACATGACTGTTCATAACCTCCACAAGCGACCGTTTCATTGCTAGAATTTTTCAGTCGTTTTCACGCATAGTAATCTTGAACTCAAAATAGATTCACATTTGAAATGCCGGATTTGAGGAGACCATCAGAATTATTTTAGAAACGACATAGGTAAAAGCTACAATACTAGCTGCAAAGCAGTATGTCCTATACTCAAGATTAATTCGTTGTGTTTTACCACACGCTGCAGGAACATGTATGACTTTCATAATGATTTGTAACTTTAGCAGAAAAAATATTGTCAACCATTAGTTTCTGACAAAGCAACGGTCACGATTTAAAATTGAAGTAAAAAAGCAAACTAACAACGATTCGATAAATATTCACCACATATTCAGACCACCAAGTATAAAAAGACTACGACAAATAACGGTTAAACTGGTAGCTGTCATAACGTGAAAAATATATTCGATGCCCATCGGCAAATATGTTTCCGAAACGAAGCGTTAATAAAATTAACCGTAAAATGCACTAAAATTAACACAAATATACTTGTATCGGAGTGAATTAAACACACAAAATTTTATTACGGTACAAAAACGAATACGCGCATAAATTGTCTATTGAACGCCTATGATAATGGTCACTCTGTTCAGTGTCATTTTGAGGGCTGTAGCAGTAGATTAAACATATTCCTAAGCTTAAGCCCAAACAAAAAATGTAATCTAAAATCTAAGCTTACTCATTTACAGACCCGCCAGAAACCGGGACGGCCCTAGCAACAACATAAAAATGTAACCTTACTCATTTACAGACCCGCCAGAAACCGGGACGGCCCTAACAACAACATAAAAATCTAACCTTACTCATTTACAGACCCGCCAGAAACCGGGACGGCCCTAACAACAACATAAAAATCTAACCTTACTCATTTACAGACCCACCAGAAACCGGGACGGCCCTAACAACAACATAAAAATCTAACCTTACTCATTTACAGACCCGCCAGAAACCGGGACGGCCCTAACAACAACATAAAAATCTAACCTTACTCATTTACAGACCCGCCAGAAACTGGGACGGCCCTAACAACAACATAAAAATCTAACCTTACTCATTTACAGACCGCCAGAAACCGGGACGGCACTAACAACAACATAAAAATCTAACCTTACTCATTTACAGACCGCCAGAAACCGGGACGGCCCTAAAAGCAACATACGATATATTGAAACAGAAATTAAATACGAGTGGAGTCATGTCGCAAAATATTTTTTCCGTAAACGGTTGAATATTAAACGGCCAATTGCAGTACCCAATTTTGAGCACCAAATTAGTTATTCGACCGTCACTTGTGAACCGTTGGTTTGATTGCAAAAACTTTAAAGTTATCGACTTTCAACTTACCATTTGTAAACTACATCGCATGATATAAAACTTGCTTAACTTTTCGACACGAAATTTCTTTCAATCACCTGACAAGCTAAAAAAGTGGTGTTTTTCCAAAATTCAAATTTAGTTTAAATATAAAAAAATTTTAAAAAGCAGAACAGTTTAGGGCAAACGTCGACTGGAAAAAACAACCAGTAACCACTAATAACATATACAACACTTTCATGATACGTCAAACAAACGCCAGTGAACTTTGTATAAAACAGTTTTTCTGAAACAAAATACATTCGCACATTGAAGCTCGAACAGAAATAGTCAAGAGTAACTCACAAGTAAAACACATGACAAATTATTTATAATTCAAAACATATGATCACAATTTCGGCTAACTAGACCCACAAGACTATTACTGAAAAAACTTAAACACTGGCAAACAAATCAGTCCAGCAACAAGGTACGTTGGACCAAAACGACGTATTCATGAATACAACAACTAATTGATAACATTTCTCTACATATCTCTCATAGGTTTATCACTATTGGCATTGTTTCTGTAATAAAGCGTTTTGCATTTTGACACGATTCCTTCACAAAAATTTGTTACAAATCGTCAGTATACAACTTATGGTCCAACTTTATTTTGAACCTGTCGGGCGCGTAATGCGTACAAAAATCATTGGGACGATGCGTGCTAAAGCCAAACACCTTTTTAGTACAAGATGACATACACTACATCAAAACTGTTACAGGAAAAAATGTTAAGGACAGAAAGGTAGAAGGGTTTCTAGCCCATAGACCCCTAAAACTTACGCCGCAGCATTTTACATTTAAAGTACCATTACTAGGTTAAGGACAGTTTTCAGAAATTCCTGTCTTGAATTATAATTTTCCGTTAATTGAACATTGCAGTACCAAATATTCATGTTCAACAATATTTCTGCAATAGCAAACCTACAAAGCTTCAGGGAGGCTGGCATGGACAAGTGGCAGATCACGATGTCTCGGTGAGGTAGGAGTATCTAAAAGATTTACCGCAATGTTTTGTTTTGATTTATTTCTACGAGTTCAAAGTAAACGTTGACAATGATATTTTGTTTGGTTCAATTTTGTCACCACTTTAACAAATGATATAATTTTTTTCAAACTCTCAATTGGGGGGGGTGATATATCTCCCACTGCTACCCCTCCTGGATCCGCCAATAACACAGATCACATTTTGCGTTACACTATACTGCTATACAGTCACTATTTTCCTTGTTTAATATCAATCAACAACAATAACCACTGCGTATACATCAAAATTCATTCACATCTGAAATAAAGCTCGGTGTTTTGAGCATTTCCGTTAGCAATCAATTTCAATAATTTGGTAACTATTCACCAACTATTACTATTGTTTCAGTGGAACAGCCCCAGCTAAACAGTTCCGCGATTTTTAGCCTACAGCTCATCATTCGGTTGTTTCACTTCATCGGACGCCTCTTCCTTTGTGTTGCTCGACACAGCAGCAATGTTAACACTTTGAAGTCTTTGAAAATTGTTACTTGTTTCTCGTATATCAAACCCGCTTCCATTCGCGCTATTTGTACTACTGTCACCATTCTCCGGGTGCTTAAAATCGTCACTAATATTTCCATCGTCAACTTTATCTGAAAGTAAATGTCGAATTTCATCGTTCAACGCTTCATTTCCGCGAATGTGTTCAGCAATTAACGCTAACGATGTTTCCAATCGGACAATTCTGCGGCGTAACTTGTCAGTAGTAGATTTGTCGTTACGGAATTTTGCCTGCTCGCCACCACCTGTGCAACAAACTGCACAACTCTGATTGCAAGCAATTTGACCACGCTTACTCGCTGAAACTGCTAATGTGAGCTCGGAATCGTCACATTGCTCAATGGCATTCTCTTCAGGACTTCCTTCTCTGCTAAATTTGTTGTTGAACAATTCCAATTCGCTTCCGGCAGTTTGGCCATCAACCGAGTGACTGAATTTACAAACTTTGTTATCAATATTTTTTACCGAATAAACCTTATCATATGTTGACTTCAATCCAGACTCCACCTCAACTGCGTTGCGGAGAGCATCGCGTTTTCGTTTACGACTCATCGGGATTATGCTCGCATGAGCTGCTGATACAACAATGGTCGTTGTTGGTGTTGTTGTTGCCTTTGGTCTTGATTGCTCTAGCGGTGAATTTGTGTCTTCATCGCAGGCGTTTAATACTGCGGCTTTGCCTAACGCGTTGTCGTCGTTATCTGCTTCGCAATTCGATGGGGCGCTCGAGTTTGTAACCATTTTGTGTAAAACTTTGTCGTGGCTAACCATGGACGGGTTTTTCAAATTATCAGCTACTTTTCCATTGTTTGTTTCTACCGATAACACATCAGCAGCTTGTGTATCTGGACTAGTATTACTGATGGTAGTGCCATTAGGATCTGAGGTATTTTCACTGTTCAAAGTATCGGTTACTTTGCCAGCGAACGAATGAATATCTGGGCCGCTGGTGGAAAAACTGGAGCCACTTACTAAACTTTTAACTTTGACCTTACCAATTTTCGGATCGGATCCTGGTAGCAGCGTAGACGAAAGTGCGTTGTATAAATAATCGTAGAATTCTTTTTGCGCGGCAGCGTTTGTTCGCTCGATGTCTGCGAGCGTATCTCGATCTTTAATTTTATCCTTACCAGAGTCGTGGGCTCCGAGAAACGTTTTAGTGGTGCTTGCTGTTGTTTTCTGCCGCGCTGCCCCGCCCAGTGATGCTACGTACGCAAGTAGACCGTTCGGATCAGCGGGCAATTTTGGCGCGCAATCACTTCGTGGTGAACTAGCTACAATATCGGCTTGCTTCAAGTATGGCGCCAAATTCAACAGTTTTTGATTATGTTGCTGTGACTGTGGTGGTTTCGACGGCTTAGACACAACCGGTCCACCTGTGGCTGCATTGCCGTTGCCAGGAGGTTGCAGTCGTAGTGTTTCAATATCGACCAACTTTGCCAAAATTGACACTTTTTCTTCTCGATCAGTACATTCACAAAATTTTTTCAGTAGATCCCGTGCTCGTTTAATATCTGGTCGTTCTTGAAGCTCAGCATCGAGTTCTGTTACACTTTTAATATCAATCATTTGGCCATGAAAAGGAGTACCTAAAATACGGCATCACTGGCAAATTATCAACTTATGTTATTCCTTTTCGACTTTTGGAACTATACCACTCCTGTTTGTCCCAATTTTACGTTTAATCAACAACTGTCTCTCCACAAAGTAGACAAAAAATCTTTCCTATCCATTTTACAGTTAACTTACAGTCAATTACTGCAGTCCTATCATTTCCTCATGCAGAGCCGCAGCACAGCTCACAGCACCAAATGTGGGGCAGGCAATGTTGCGTAAGTTTATTTTTGCTAATCTGTAACGCCCTATTCACAAGTGCAAGTTTTTGCTGCGAGAACTTGCAGCTGCAACTTTCACTTGCAAGTTTTGTCCAAAATCCCATTCGAAAAACTTGCAGCTGCAAATAATTCATTAAAAATCATAGTTGGGAATAATTTAGTTCGCATGTGTGAATAACTATGCAACTTCACTGAATTTATTGCTGCCGTTTTCTCATTGGCTGATGAAAAATGCAAGTTCTCGCAAATAAAACTTGTAGGTGTGAATAGTGCTTAACGAACAATACGTGAAACTGCAATAAAAACCAAAACCAATTAGTTGAAAAAAACAAATAAGTCCCTATCTCAGTTAAATCTGTTGTGCAAGTTAGCCTATTGGTCAAAATTTCTTTGTATGCCCGCAACCAATCTTGCTTTGTCTAGTACCAATTTCCGGCTGCGGTGCTGAAAATACAATTGCGACTTGGCATTTTACCGTGATTGTTTGTTAAGAGTGCAGCCAAGATTTTCAATTTGGTTTGAGGTCTATGCGACCAAGAGTTAAAGTATATGCCGAGTTGTAAATAATTCTCGAGCGAAGCGGTCGCAAAGCTTGATACAATTTTAAATTTATATCCCAATTTAAAGTTTAACTTTTGCGCGCGTTCAAAATTCTGATTCCACTGATAGATTCTCGTTTCACCGTTTACTTTACGTACAAAACCATACAGACATTTAGAGGTAATTTTTGTATTAAATCTTTTGAAACATACACGGCTACGATTGGCTTACCAACAGCAACAACTCTTCCGCTTGGCGTAATATAGACATCATTCATCGAATCATCTTTATACGAAGGGTCATCCGGAGCGTTGGGAGCATTATAGCTAAACGGAACAAAACCGTTGCTTGCCGATACTCCACCGGTTGTATTAATCGGTATCGCAGTGCTGACTTCACCATGCACAACGGTCGTCGTCATAGGCGTGCTCATACTGGAAACGGTCCCAACACCGGAAGTGTTCGCACTACGAATCTGTTCATGACCTTCATCGAGCACATGCCGTGCGAAATCTTGCTTTTTGACAAACATTTCGCCGCAAACTTTACATTTCTTAAATGAAAAGTGACACTTGAACCACGTTTGAAGTTGTAGCCTAAAGTCTAACACTAATCCAACGCCTATTCCTATCGTTTTACAACCCAGTCTTCAAAAATCGCAATAAAATATTTATCTAGAATTTTCGTCAAAAGACGGTAATGAGTGCAATTTTGGTCGTAACAGTTCTTGTTGACTGTACGCAACGTTGTCATCAGGGCTGCGCCCAGGGTTGCCCGGGTTTTTCCAAACCCAAGTCTGGACACTTTAGCATCGGCGTTTCAAAACGCGATGCGAGAAAGAAGTCAGGACGCCGTTTTAATATGAAATCCCAAAATGAAACTTTAGATTGATTGGATTCGACGAGGGATTCGGCGCCCAGAATCGGTCTTAGATTTGCACATGCCCTTTACATTAAAAATGCATCGGTTCGTTTCGTTAAATACTTTAATACCTTTAGTACGAATGCCAAATGTAGTTAAGACATTTCGCGAGCATAGTAAGCCACAAACCAGGCATTTTTTTCTGTATTCAAACTTGTCAAAAAAGTCTATTGCTGGTTACAGCAGACCTTTTAAACTTGTTTTGTTTTCCAACACCGACCGTTTTCAGGTCGGCCCCCGCCAGGAAGTTAGAGAGGGCGATGAGCACGGCTTTGCTTGTCAAAACTAATAAATTTCAAATAAATGATTTACAAGCCATTGAGCGGAAATAAATTTCATGCAGGTCTTTGCACAAAATAATGTTTATGAACGAAAATAATTTAAAAAAAACAATTGCAAACTTATAAAAAACTCAGTCTGTCTGATGTTAAAAATACGTTTTCGCAGTGCTAATGAATACCAATCAGTGCCGGAGCAGACAGGGGTGGGAGTTCCTCCGAAGCTCTAGGGTGAGGGTACAAACTTAGAGGTAAATTTAGAATTTCTCGGTATTTGATCTGAGCTGTCCGAACTGACGCTCGTGTTTCATAGCTGCGAGGACATCATTCAATAACAAAGCTCATATTTAGGTAAATGCTTATACAACCATCAAATGCTCCAACCAGGGAAGACAGCACACGGCACATCTCACTCTAAAACTTATTTTATTTCCGTTCTTGAACATTTTTAGTGTGAGTTATATTATTTTAAGTAAAATTGTAGGCCAGCATTTGTAGCGAGCGAGAAAATTTATTAACATTTAGCAACCTGTTGATTAACGTCTGAGTAGTGTGCGAAGGTTAAGCCACGAAAAGAATCACGGGAAGGTAGGATAATGTCAAAGACTCGCGAGCGAGAAGCCATACACATTTTAAAACTTCGGCGGATTTATTTTCAACCGGTTAGGGTTGGGCCGTAAATTTTGAAGTTGAACGTATCTTACATTATGTCCAACACCATAAACAGCAAAAACGACCGTATGCTAATTTTACTATAAATTTGATCATTGTACACCCACGGCACACGTGGACACCATGATCTTCTGGGTAAGGCAGAACCGATAACAAAACGAGACACATACATTTTCTTGAACTGGTTCTAATAAATCCTTCAATCCCCCCCCCCTTAATGACGAGTGAGTGTACTTTGTTGGTGCCACTGTGACTCCAGCCAATTATTAATACCTTTTTCATATGCATTCGCACATGTTCGTTATATTTATCGCGGCGATAAAAATCTTTGTCACAGTAAACACATTTAAATTGTCGTACTGCAGTGTGAATCATACGATGACGCGTCAAATGTGACGGTTTTTGAAACGATTTGCCGCAAATGTCACACATCACCAATTTGAAATCCACTGAAACCAACGTAAGAAGCTCAATTTTAATTTTTATATTCGCTCATAGTTTAAGATTTAACAAAAACTAACTTGAACAATTTGAAACTATAAAAATTTAAATTTAGACTTACCTTGAAATCCAATAGGTGTCTGGAATGTGAATACTGTAGTAACCCGCATAAGAGGGTGGAAGACTGATATTTCTTTGGCCTCTCCAAATTGAACCCCTCTGTTATTTGATTACGGACTGTTATATATTTTTAACCCGCCCTCCGCCAATCTTCGTTACTGATTTATATCCGGTATTGCAATTATCCATTGAATTAAACGTTTATTTCTCTTGTATCAAAAGCTTTAGCGATAATGCAATGCTATACTTAGGAATATACTTTCAAAACTTAAGCATGCTTCACAGTTTTGAACTCAACTTTATTTGGTCCTGGAGTCATTTATGCACTACAGTCAGGAATAATTGAGATTTATAGACACTAATTAGATTCTAGGAACTATCCGCTTACGGACTCTTATTAGGTATGCGGACTTCTATTGATTTGGGCTCAAAATTGGAACCCCCTCTTATTACCCCTTCTTATTCGGGTCACTACAGTACGCTTTGATTTATAGACTCTAATTAGAGTCTAGGGACTATCCGCTTACGGACTCTTATTAGGCATATGGAGCCTTACTCCTATTGATTGGTTTGCAAAATGGGGTCCGCCTCTTATTACACCCCTCTTTATTAGGGTCACTTCAGTACGAAAGCATTGAAAATCTGGAGTTTGATAAATCTAAGTTTCGGATATACAGTGGCGTATTGATGATATTCCAAGTTGGAACATTTTTCTACGTTTTGTAATGTTACAGTTTACGCCGTAAAACACTCACTCGACGCGAAAGCCAACAATGCTGAAGTTGGGATGCCTTCGAGCGGTGCTGGTGTATCAGCCAGAATATCACTCTTTGTCCCACCAGTACGTCGCGATTCCTGATGGTCTACTGAGCTTGAAGTTTCGCTATCGTCGAAGTTCGTTGACAAAAGCTCGGATATGACTGAAACAAAAGAACAAAAATTAAAGTCACAATATCTCATAAAAAAGTTAAAAATTAAATGGTATTTGTTTACTTTCTCTCACACAAGTGTTAATATTATACAAAGCAACGGTTGCCAGGCATGTCGCATTTATGCTGTTTTCCAATGCCTACTTAGGTTTAGGTTTAGGCGACACCTAAGCTTAGGCCTATGTCTAAGCCTACTTTGTTAATCTAGTCACTTTGTTCAGGGAATTTAGTCGGGAAATGTTTACAGAAACCAATGTATTTAATTTTTATACGCATTGAATGCTTGATATTGAAAACAAAACGAATTTTACTTTACTTTTATTTCTGCCCGTCTCTGCACTTGTGTGCAACTGATCGCAGAAAAAATGCTGTGGTCCCACTCGTTTCCCCCCACATATAAGATTAACGCTTGCTTAGGCTTAGGTAAAGGTTCAGACAAAGTTTTAGGCTTAGGCAAGCCTTTTCCTAAATCTACAGCCTTAGCATCTGAGGGGGAGACGCCCTGGAGACTGCGTCGGTAAGTTTATGGCAGAAATACGTAACGTTCAAATATTAAATGCAAATACTTAAACATGAGCCAGTATATAGAACAGGGGCGAAACAGTGATATAAGCTTATTCCTAAGCCTAAGCCTATACCTAAGCATAAGAATGAGCTGATACCTAAGCCTAAGCAAAAATAGTCTTAAGCTTAAATATACTCTATTCCAGTCCCACAGAAAAACATTCCGCCCATGATGTTTACATGGTCTTAAACATGTGTGGTTTGCTAAACTTACTATCTTGGTCTAAAGGTAACAAATTTGACATTTGAGATTCGGAACCTATCGTAGCGATCAAATCGTTATCTTCAGTCCGCGAGTCCGTTCCACGGCCAGAGTTTAGCTCAAACTTAGCAGAAGTTGCACCACAGTCGCCTCTACAACAATTATTAGATCTCCAATATTAAATCATTTCTGTATACCCACCACAAACTGAACAAACATCACCTACACAGTTATAATGCAACTGATAGAGAAAATTGAATAACTTTTTGTTCTATCATTCGAAATTGTTAAAATAAATTTTTTACAATATTAAAAACACTTTTACCCCCTATAAATCAAATAAAAATCAATAGATGTTGGTGACACATCCAGGATGCCCTAATGTCCTGGCAGGGATAATATTCATTTTCTTAAGATGGAATAGACGTAGCTAAAATATGCATATCTATGTCATTGCGTACCCTGAATCCGTCGATGATAAATCTGCAGTTAATTATTATGTATATATTAACTTAAAAAGTATTCAAACCTTTTTACCTGTTTACTTCTACCCTCCTACACTAGTGTTAATTTTAGTATAAAGCGAAATTTTTCGTCGCACATTGTTTAATGCTTAGGTTAGGTTTCAGCTGAGGCTTAGGTTTAGGCTTAACCATAGGCTTATTCTCAGGCTTAGACTTAGGCTCACGTCCGCTATGTGTGTGAAAAACTGTATGTTGGTGTGGGATGTAAACATGTGCACAGTTCTTAGCCATTTATGGATCATGATTAGACGCTCTTGGCGCAAATATGGGGTGAAGTGTATATGAGTCTAACCAAGTGTTTACCCGTTGGATGCTTCTCCGTCGATAGTGTCCTGGATCGAAGAGCTGGAATAACTCGACCGCTCATCCACTGCATCAGTTGTCGCTAAGTCCAGTACTGTCTCTGTTTCTTGTTTGTGCTCCAGGTTCGTTGCCTTTACAAACTGTGGAGCTGAAACTCCCGACTCTTGCGATGCAACAATATGCTTAGAAACGCCCCTGTTCTGGTCAGAAGTTGAATTATTAAAACTAACGACATTTTTCGAGTTGGTATTGTTTATGTGACTGAGTTGACGAAAATCGTTATTTTGTGCCGAATTAAACTTTTGCTCGTAGCCTTTATTTGTGCCCAAACCAAAACCATCACTAGGTACATTTGAAGGATTTCTGGTGTCCGTTGATATGTTCAAGCCCGAATTACCCGTATAGTTTGTCGAGTAACCCAACTGAGAACCCACCACCGATGTGGTCCCTACGCGTGTAGCAACGTTCGATTGTGGCATTTGCGTAGGAACCATACCAGCCCAATAGTCTGACCGTTCGTATCTCGCTGATCCTACCATGCGACAACCTGAGACATACGGTTTTGCCGCGGGCGTCGCTTGTTCTTCCACCGGTTTGATATTCATTAATTGAGGAGTACTTTGTAGCTCAGAATGATTCAGACTGTTGCCCGATTGAATCCCATGACCAAATTGTGCCGGTTGAAAATACGTCGGATCGTATTGATTGGCAACCCTTCCACCAGCAAATGTGTCAGGCACGTTTGATAAGCTCGAAGACGCAACTGCTGCTGCCGCTGTTACAAAATGTGAACCATTGCTTGTCGACATTTGAGTGAGTTTAGACGAAAACGGCGGCTGAGAAGTGTTCGATACACTAACAGCGGGCATTTTTGGCTTTTAAACCAGCGTTTACGGTCACAGTTTTGCCAAAAATCTGTACAAACCTTACTCAAAACATACAATATTATAACCTGTAATGTTAATGCAAGCTGCCATTACATATACATAGAGAGAAATAACATCATGAAAAAACGTGCATCGTAAGTTTATAGCTTAAATACAGTATATACATGTACAATATGTTTTGTTAGGGCAACATCTCCAACACGAAAATCTTTGCCCTTGAAACGTGGGTTTCCTCTTCCAGTTGAAAATCTTTGGGGCCGAAATTGAAGCTGCTTAGGAAAGACGTAAAATCCACCAATGTCCATTTCTGAATTACTGATCTTAGGTTTTGTATGTCAAGGTTACGAAACAAGCATAGTAAAATTGTTACTTTTCAGTAGGTAAGGATATTTTCAGGGGCACTGGAGTCAGCCCGGTTGGCTTGGAAACTTAATCGACAATTCTATGTTCACGAACAAAAATGCAATTCGCTAGAATTTTATTATATTTGGTGATTTCGGGCAGAATTGGCAATAGTAAAATTTCTTTTCAAAAAGTTTAGTTGTAAATTTTGCAAAGTTATCTTACATTTCTTCGGTTAAATCCTGAATCAAAATTGTTCAAATTTGTCAGGTTTCATGCATGAATCGATCTCACTGTTGATTACGAATAGCGGAGTGTTCAAACTAAAAACTTCTACCTCGATGCTTCATTAAAACATAGCACTAATTCTTGCGAATTCTTATCGTTACTGAATCTGTTTAATTCCAGCAGTTGCTAATTAAGTTTACAGTTTTTGGTTCAACCAAGGATTCATAGTTGAAAATTTTTTTTACACAAAACTGAATAATGTTTATCGTTAATCAACCATGAGGTATTCGACCAAAAAAATTTCAGAAAGTACGCATCTCGTGTTTTGCTTCAGTCCAGAAATAACAATATTAAAATATCGAATTCCCTGAATCTCCCGTTTGGGCCCAAAGGGTAAAACCATCTGCATTCTCTAAGCAGTAAATAATAAGCACCACGCTAAAATTTAAACACACTCGGCTATGGCGCAGTCTGCTGAAATCGAACTAACAGGGCTCCATGTATAATACACCAAACAGCGCCCGTCATTTTAGAAACCCCACTAATTCTCGGAAAGCATAACGCTGCTATACACTTCGCATAATATAACCACCCCATGACTACTGGCAAAGCATACACACACATAATCCATTCATCTCTGAGAATTCGGGGGAGAATCCCCAATATAATAGTGTATAAAGCCGTGCACATGGTATTCGCGTTAGAGAGACACACACAGAAATGGTGTTGTACTCAATTTTATACACATGCGCTCCCCGTTCTAATGCATACTTTGAATTGGATATATGCGAATTTGTATACACACGCAGGGCGTGAATTTAGGCTAAATTTTAGACCGTGAATTTAGGCTAAATTTTAGAGCGTGAATTTAGGCTAAATTTTAGAGCGTGAATTTAGGCTAAATTTTAGAGCGTGAATTTAGGCTAAATTTTAGAGCGTGAATTTAGGCTAAATTTTAGAGCGTGAATTTAGGCTAAATTTTAGAGCGTGAATTTAGGCTAAATTTTAGAGCATGGATTTAGGCCGGATATAAGAGCGTGAATTTAGGCTAGATTTTAGAGCGTGAATTTAGGCTAGATTTTAGAGCGTGAATTTAGGCTAGATTTTAGAGTATATATACGAAATAGCAAATTTGAAAATTTAAAATTTAATCAAATTTTTACAAGTGTAACTGATGATGATGTGCCGAAATACAGTTTAAAAGGCTAAAAATTGCGTTTTTTTGAACGAGTAATGACACAGAATTTGGTGCGTTCATCCCCTTGCGATCATTTTTGGCCGCTAGAAAATTCTCAACCTTTCTTGTAAATCGCCAAAAACCTTTACATGCCCGTCCTAAAAAATGCGTACGTAGCGTCCCCGTGCAAGGTAAGCTGGCTACGGGCCAGGTAGTGTATCGAATTTATCACCAGTCCTTTACGTTGGCGTGACTGGTTGTTTTCGATTCAACATTTACTCTTTACTTTTCGCGATCAGCGAAAGGTTTAAAATTTGTTGGGTTCGGGGATCCAAGGTTGCTTGGGTTTTTGTATATATGTAAGAACACGGTACAATAGGGTTATAGTCATGCATTATATAAATACACGCTGCCTAAAACATTTTAAATTCGTATGGCTCTGGCAAATGCTTTCAATTAACTTTTACCGCATCCATTTCTACTACACAACGATAGTTACTTATACAAATTTAGGGCTAAAAACTAATACCATGAAAGCTTCAATCGGTAAAATATGTATTAATTCTGGTACGTCGCATACATGACAAGAAGCCTCACATCAGGTATTCAACACGTATCCCCGTGCAAATGCATGTTAGTATACTTTATACCCGCAATACAAAGGCGTGTTGTATTCAAAGCTCTATCTACACATGACGCCTAAAGCCCCCCACAAATTTTCTCGTGTCTACAAAGCACTATTCCCTTGTATCATACTGAAAGACAGAAGCACACCTTGGTGCACACTACTGGATATGTGCTAGTCACATATATACAAAGGATTTGGTATATATAGTATTTATGTGATGGGGATGTTTATGCATGATCTTTTAAATAGCAATATCTACATTATTTCCGAGAACTCCATGTTGCACTTGCTAATAGAATTGCTAACTTTAGCGGATCAGGCGACGAATGCTTCAGCTGCCGAACAAATTTCACAAGTCTGTTCGCACCTACCGACCGTTTAGTTGGTGATAAGATATCTTTCGAACCAATGAAATGCTAAGCTTTACAGTTTATATGTCATTTTCTAAGTTTCTACCGATTCTACTTCTGAACAGAAGTTATACGATCGGCAACTGCTTCAGTTCGTTTGTTTGAAAACCAATGAAACTGGTGGTAAGTGCGATTCACAATTGAAAACGTGGCTTCGTGATTCAATTAAGCTGTTACAAAGAAATGTTATGCGTACCTTAAACATATAATCTAAACCCTAAAACTAAAGCCTGAGTTTATATAACTTTATTGTTTTGCATACGTTACATATAAGCCAGGCGGCGACTGGCGACTTTGCAATTAAATGTTTCATCAATTAGTCCCTTTACATTTTGAGCAAATTTACAAAACCATACATTTATTTTGATTATCAAATCAAAGCTTTTAATGAAGATCCAATACGAGTTGAGTACAAACAGGGCAAAACAGGGCAAATTAAAACAGAACAGCTTTACAAAAGCGTTGTATTTCAAATATTTTTTAGCAATTTTTGAAATAAAAACACCGTTTTAAGTTCAAAAAATTTTACCAAAGAACGTTTTTAAGATATGAACTGAATTTTATACTTACTCCCACTCTGTAACGCTACAATTGTTTCCAGGTCATTGCTTTTGGGATCGATGCATAATGTGCAGCTAATAATATATCAGACATGAGTGTAGGCCTTCGAGCAGTAACAACCCACGTCGGTCTATATGTACTAGCCCCTGAACTCTGTTCGGTTTCCCCGTATATCGAAAAAAAGCACCAACCGACAAAAACAGCGAAATCTACAGGGTTTCAACTCCGAAAAACCCGGATAAAACCGAAGAACTTATACAACGACCGCAAACGCAACCATCAGGGTTCACCCCAGCCGACGCCCCTCCAACAAGGATCAAAACTAAGTTTTTGTATTAAGATTTAGCACTAAAAAGCGATTGCCCTCTCGCTCCCTTTGCTCGCGAATTTTTTCCTCTGTTATATTTCGCGCGGCCCCCGTTCACAAAATTGCGGATCCGCTACTGACAACAACCCATCAACCTCGCACTACAGAAAATATCATCAGCCCTACAGCACTCAAACCTCAAATTCGGGCCGAGACGACAACCTGCCTTCGCCACACCCCAACCAACAAACACGCACAGCAGAACACACGTTTTGAAAGCCGTATTTATAGGGGCGCCCCGTAAATAGAAAGGGCTCAACACACAGAGAGAAACACAGATAGAGTATACGCGATTCGTGTGCAAGTATATCTATACTCACACTCAAGACTCAAGCCAAGCCGTACCATACTATAAAGCCTTTATGCTACTTGGGGCACACGGCACACTCATAGCAAGCATTCACCCGGCACCCCCCAGTTTTCTACCGGGGCTTCCACGGCTAAGATATACGAGGAAAGCATGGAAGCCTTTGGCTTACAGATATTGTCGGGGAAAAGGTGTACATGCACATATATATACATAAAGCGTAGCAAAATGCGTGTCTCTATAACCAAAGCAGAGAATCTACCTTTAAACATTTTGACCTCCTTGCTCTCAAGTAGGACAAAGAACGGGAGCATCTTTGTAAGAACAACCGGCGAATATATCTTTATATATATGTATTTTAAAATAGTAGCAAATAGTTAACAAAATGGCTCATTATACGTAGTCGTGCCCAAGCATAATTTGTTCCTAATTTAGGGCCAAGAGATGTAACTAATACCTTCTGTAATATTTGATGAGGTCAGCAATATAATTATATCAACTTTTCAGAACAAACTTTTATGCCAGCTAGAACGAGTAAACGAGAAAGTTGCGAAAATTTTCAAAAATACTTTCTTCACTTTTAAAGACAACAACAGACAAAATTGTTCGCCGATATAGCTGTGTGAACTAGCGTATGACAGGTCTCGCCCAGTAAAATTTCATTGCTGGTTCTTTTCTTCATGTACTTAATTTTATGTAGTGTGAATGAAAAACGTACTGATTTTAAGCAATATATGTTTCATTTAGGGGTAATGAAAATATATAAAAATAACGTAGCCAATTGTGCAAGGGTGAACGCTTTGAACGCTTTGTTTTACATTAATAGCGTCACAAAACGATTCACAATTATTTATACTTAAATACGAACGTAATTAAAGAATTAAAGCTAGAACACCGAACATATGTAATTTTGACATCCAGCTAGCTTTTATATTTATCGCTCGCTTAAAAACAAAATATGTTTGCAAGTGTTTTTAAGAATCAAGTTACCGTTTCGCAAATATTGCAACCACATTGACTAGTTTGAACTTAATTTAGCGATCGGCAAGCTTGTACACCTTTTTTATATTATTTGAGCATTTCTGCAGTACAAAAACAGTGCACAGCATGTCTTAAATCGATTTGTATAAAGGCTAGCCCTCTATTAACTCTAAGGCTTGAATCGAAATTTAAACCTATACAAAGATAAGCGTGATTGCATTCAGAGTTTTAGACATTACCCGTGTTTACCCGCTGGTAATCGCGGGTCGGGTAAACAATTTCAGGCGCGGGTATACCCGCGGGTAAAGATTTGTATCACGTTGGTAAAAAATTGGCAGTTCTTACCCGCACCAACTTTTTATGTGTTAACGTGGAAAACAAACACTAGTAACTAAAAGTAGTGACCCGAATAAGAGGGGGACTGATTTTTTACTGATATATATCCAGTATTGCAGCAGCTAACGGAAACGGACGCCGATTTTTACCGGAAACGGAAACGAATATCCGGTTACACCCTGGCAAAGTCATCTGATATTCATACTAGCCAAATATTGCTAAGAACAACGCATGTCGCTGCAATATATAAAGCGGGGTTGTGATGCCATCATTCAGCTAATGAGGGGACCCGAACTACTTTGAGTATATAAACTTCCAGATGTTATGTAACGTGATATGGTCTGTTTTACTACTGGTCAGATGCTGTGCAATGTTACTGGTGCTTCATTCAGTTAGGTTTCAAATTTTGTTGTTTCTAGTACACTTTCATGTGCAAAATTCATTGGATCTATAAACGTAAAACTACATTAAAGAGCAAATCACCAGCAATCTTTAAAATTTTGTTTAACTTCAGTCGCGGGTAAAAGGTGGGTCGCGGGTAGATCTTTTTAGCGCGGGTATACCCGCGGGTAAGAAATTCATATTTATGTGGGTAAAGCGCGGGTCGGGCCAAAATCCTTACCCATTTCCAACTCTGATTCTATTACACCCAGTAAAACACCAGTTTTTAAACACGTAATTAATACCATTTTAGCTATTTTTTGTGGTAATTTGAATGTTCTTTGGCAAGCGGCGATCTGGAATAATTCTACTGCCAAACAAGGTTTCACTTTAAAGTGCAAAAATTTCAAAGCCGACAAAATCCATTCTTGATTTTTGCCATAGTCAGGGGCCCAGTCAGCTTCGCCTCGCCTCACTCCGCCTCATGAAGCCCCATGGATCACTTGCACTTCTATTCGAATAATTTGGATACTAGTATCCACGAATTTGTTCGGCGTTTCCGATTTTGGACGCTTCCTATTTCACTCGACATGTTTTGGAAATTGAAAGAGGTATATGCAGAAAAATTTAATGACCGGGAAATTGGGATATAATCCGGGAAATTGGATGGTATTTGAAACTTTGATTGCAACGCTTTTACACAGTATCTTGGTAATAAGACATTCATGGGAAATTGATATGTTGGCAAAAATAGGATATATCTTGTACAAAGTGTAACCGGATACCTGTTTTTCTGTAAAAATCAATGTCCTTTTGCGATAACGAAATTCCGAATATTCTGTTCTTTTTATGCTTATAGTTAGTTCATTTTCCTATATAAATCTGGAAAGCCCGGTGAATATTTGCATGCTTAGCTCAATTCTATTAGCAGCAAAAACGTCTTAAAAGCATATACTGAAATAACTGTTTTTCGTTTTCATTTAATATTCTGATCCCTGTATCCATAGGCGTTACTTTCAGCTTGTTTACATTTTGATACTGAAACTCGTTCGGACTTTCTGATTTGAAAGCTGTATTTTTCGCTTGGCAATAAGAAGAAGTTGAACATCTTCCAGGATATCGGGAGATTTGCCGGCGCTTGCGATTTTCGGTGCAAAGTAGTTCGCTCAGGATTGTTGAAATTTGGAAATTAGGGAAATTGGGATATAACCCGGGAAATTGGGATTTTGAACTAAAACCTATGCTAAAACCTTGGTCTGATGCTAAACTGACGCCTATGACTAAATGTAACACTAGGCGATACTAAATCTGGTATTAAACTAGTAGAATGTATATATAACAACAGTCGTAACCAGCTGTATCAGGGTTGCCATTGCATATTATGAAGTTTCTAACATTCTCATCAAGAGGGGTTGCATTCGGAACCTTTTTGTCAAATTTTGACTGAATACCTCGCCGACTTGACAGTTGCTGGAACTGTGCTAAATGTGTTTAAAGTATAATTCAGACGCCATTTCAGAATTTCAGCGTTAAAACATTTAAAAACCTTTGCGCTTAACGCAAATTGTGAATATGCAAATAAACTGGGCTCATATTTTGTTCAAAACTCAGCCTTTTGGTTTCTACATACTTGAACCCTGATTTTCAATACGTGATTACGTTCCTGCCTTCCAAAACCCAACCTATACACCTCAATTTGGCTGGATAACACAAAGTAATATATTAAGATTTTCATATTTGTAAGAAACTAATATTTCATGGTGCCCTTGTATAGTTGAAATTTTCTTCGAACGCGGTTGTACCACCACAGGTGCAGGTGTTCCGCGCGTGCGCGTAGCTACATGTACCTTCAAGTAAATGCAGGTACCCGTAAAAATTTATTGATGTGGGTGTATATTTCCGAAGATATAAAATTCAGATGCGCGAGTGAAAATTTGTTTTTCATTCTTTACCCAAAATGTGGATAACAAGCAACAATAAAAGGTGGAAGAGTCGTGTGTACTGTGCAGTCATATATGGAAAAAATGGTGCCACAATCAGAAGAGTTGTGTAAAAATGTTTAAATCAACACAAAATAGATGAAAATTGAAAATTTGTTAGTTCTTTCAGTATTTAACTGCTATTTCGTGCGGCAGGCGGAATACTGGTCCTTCACGGGTCGCCCTGGTGTCGCATGGGTAACCCGAAAACATCCCTTGTGGAGCGCAGCGGAGTGTTGCGGCCGCAGGAAGCACACACTTTTATCTTTAAAAACTTGTGGTTGTTTTTATCGCTTTTTACCATTTCTGAAGGTGAACTCCGTTGAAATTTCGTTTTCAAATAGGAGAGGGATGTGGAAAGATAAGACGGCTGAAGTGAGTCGCGGACAAACTAATTTTGTGCGTGCGTGCCTGCGGGCGCAAAAAATGAAATTTTAGTGAATAAGCGCAGGACGGCAAAAATTTTACCCTCATAGATCTCTGGAAATCCATCGAAAAAGTTCTTCGGGTGGAGCTAAGACAATAGCTAGAGCACTTAGGGTGCAACTAAATTACAGCCCTAAAAGTAACATTTGCCAAACACCCAATCCGAAGCCTGTACTGAGCAGGATATTTAAGTACATATTTAATGAAAACTTAATCACACGAATTTATATATACTGGCTATAAATTTTTTAAAGTTTGCTCCTATAGTAGTTTTGTGATAACAGAGTTTCTAGGTATTTTATTTGTTTCTGTCATTTCGAACAAAATTCACGGCGAAATATTGTAATTTTGTTTGTTTCGCTTAGGAAATAATATGCTATTATACAGTGTTACGACATTCATCTACATCGGTCCAATCAAGTTGACACCGTAGGCATATAATTATTTTTATTCAATAAGGAGCCGTTGCTTGCCACTGTGATGATTAGTGCGGTGCTAGCCATACTTTCGATGGTGGTTCCAACATGCACATCTCGACTTCTCAACATCTAAATTTCCTCGGACATATTATAATTCTGCAAAATCCCAAGCGAAACAGACGCGCCTAAACTCTCAAATGCCACCCAATTACCATAGTAAACTACAGGTTCGAAAATTATAATACAAAGCAATCACAACTTTCATAGTATCATTCCAATTTTTCGAAAATTTCAAGTTAAAGGTAGTACTTAAATTGAAATTTTCCAGGTAACATCACAACATCCCAAAAGCCCGGTATTATTTTGCTGCGGATTTTGGCAGAAATATTGCTGAAGAAGTTTTCATGGACTCTAGACCTTGGCAATTCTTTTTTCCTAAAGTGGTACAGTGAGAAACATATTTTACACCAGAAAAAACGTCGAAACGCTAAGGAATTTTACTATATGGCCTAAATAGTAAACAATAGATACACCTTTATTTACATACTGTAGCGAGCATATAAATAACAAGGCATAAAACGCATATAAACGCCAAGATAAATATCACAGAATCAGATATAATCACATTCGTTATGCTTCCAAACAACTAATGACCTACTTGCTTTATCGGCGCTTTTAAGTTCCTTAGAAAGTGTTTAAACAACAATGAACGGCTACAATTGTACAAGACTTTTTTGATGCTTTTCACATAATAAGCCACGACTGATTTATTTCTACTGCTAGAAATACTAATTCGCATAACGCTTTTACCTGTGAATAAAAAGCTGATTTTTTCACGAGCTGAGTTAAATCATTATAACCCGTATGAATGAATATTCCAAACAGCTTGTAAACCGGACGTCTCATCTCGGCCACCAGTTGACATAATTTTCCTTTTTACCCCATGAAACAAAATAATTATTGACAATTTCACGGTTTGTGAAATATATAATTTTCACATTGTTTAACGTTGGGCTTTAATTACTAACTTGTTGGCGCAGCGTAGTTGAAAGGAAAATTTTTGCTTTTATAGTATACTGGATACGTACCTAGCAAGTGCGCAAACCGTAGAAATATGAATGTTAAGGTACAAATTTATTTTTCTTCCCCATGCCGTCCAAGGTAGTACAGAGATTGCCCACATTAGCCAACAGCCTAAGAGAACGCCCCAATAAACATAATCATTCGATCGCATTTAACCGTTTCCTATTTCAATTTTCTGCCCATGTACCAATTGCATATGTTCAGCATACCTAAATATATTACAACAACCAAGAATGATTATAACGAAAACAAATTATAAAACACAGCTACAGGGTCGTAACTACAGGGGCCGAACAGGCGCCGGCTACTGATACGTTCTTCAGCCCCGTCCGAAAATTTTTATAGCAATAAAACAATCCAAATGTTATAAATATTTTCTTTGAAACCCCCCAGAAATAATCTTGCTATCACTATTGATAATTTCTGGCTACGGGGCTGAATCTAAAACCAGAACTTTTAGGTAGTAACCTATTGTGTGAAAATACATACTTCAACGCGTGCTGGTTGCGGCTGAATTTCAAAAATACATACAATGAATGATTTATTACATGGCGCAACAACCGCAGTTTGAGATGCGACTGCAACAACGCATCTAAACGTAACTGCAACCACGTCTCTAAACGCGACTGGTCGAAGTCAAAAATTGTAGGCTCGATTAGAAAACCGCACTAACAAACGTAATTTTGCAACAAATAATTTACACAACGCGTAGTTTAAAGTTAAAAACTAACCGATGAGCAATTTCAGCGGCATTATCTCGTTGACACTGACCAACATGTGCCATGCGATATAGTACCTGAAACAAAAGAATACACCGTTTAGCTGAATAAATTTAACTAACCAAAACTTAGCAACACTGTCTACTATACCAAGTTAAATGATGTGTAAACAGCAATGCATCTTGAGGGTGTTGTACTGCATGAGGTTTTGCATTTATCAAATTTATTACCTACATAGTGTTAATCCATACTCGCTGCAAAAACAACCCAGCTGAAGCCGTAAAAGTTCTAACAAACAAGCTAGGATCCTTGTCCCAATTGATTTCAACACACACAATAGTTTAAAAAACACAAATAAAAAGTAAGACAGTAAAACTTAACTTACAAAGAAAACAAGGCAATGCAGAATGAGCAGATAAAAGAAGAAAAATGCTCGTGCAACCGCGCTACTCACAATCAAACGTCCCTAAACAATAAATAACCTGCGGTCACAACTAGTTAATACTTTCACACAGCATTTTCAAACCACAATAAAATGCGACGAAAATTGTGGAAATACTCAGCGACATAATGCAATTCTCATCAGTTTAAACAGCACGACACCAGAAGCGTCATCTAATAAACAAATTCTTGTTATCCATATTTGAACCAATTGTGAGTGGGTGGACGCAGACGCAAAACTCCTGCAAACCACCATGGCAATCAATGTATTATTCTTTCGGCATTCCAGAGAAGCCAACTTTACAAACCTACACCAGTGATCCGTAACCTGTTCTTGAGTGGTTCGCAACACAATTGCGTGAATAAAGCCTTATTATTACTTTTGAAACCAAAGCATGTCATAATTTTATTTCTGGCTAAATATTCCAGCATTTTTTCCAGAAATACTTTAGAAAGAAAACTCACTATGCCAAGAGTTGCTCTCTCGTAAGGTCTTAGCGCTTGATATCTTCTTTGATTTTCCTAAAAAATCAATGTTTTATATACACAGCATGAGTTTCGTGCAATAGTTCCGAACAGATATTCTACACTATACTGGTGCAAACATTATCCAATACTGGAGTTGCATACGAGTCCGAGTATTCCGGTTATTCCGGGTATTTTCGCCGAAAAATTCCGGGCACCGGGTTTTCGGTTCAAGAAATTCGGTGTCCGGATTTCCACAACAAATCATTCCAGGTCCGGGTATTACAAACATACCCGGAATAAAATTAGCTTAGTAATTTTAACATCCCGCACCTACATTCTGAATAGTAACTGTATCGTACCTAAATTAAATAGGTTACAGAATTCATCAGATAGTTGCACAACCAACGCTAACTATGTGAAATACATTAGACAAAACAATCTAAGATGTGTCTTAAGACAACTATAGTAAATTTGTCGTATGTAAAAGCAAACTGCAGAAGGAATAAGTTGGTCAACTGGCTTCGCCTTTGAGTAATAAATAACCTGCGTAGATATACTTGGTTACGATTACGAATGCTTAATTGTAATGGTTGGAATGGACGGGATGCAGAGACATGACATGTCTCATTTTAAGTTACTAAGTTGACATTTTTACTTCAGTTTAGTATCTTTGGTCCAAGTCAAAGATTGCGTGGTAAATCATAGCTTCAAGGTCCAGGAACCTGTAGAAAATGTTAGGTTTAAGCCTTAGTTTCGTGAAGCACATAAGTCAACTGACTTATGTCCTGTTTCTATCACTCACCCAAAATTATTTTAAGTTATAAAAATTGCCGGTCCCGGGTTTGCCCGGGAAATAAATCCGGGCCCGGGTTCACATTCTTAAAAATTTCGCGTCCGGGTTCGAGTTCACATTTATAAAAATTTCGCGTCCGGGTTCGAGTTCACATCCTCAAAATTTCGCATGAGGGTTTGTATTTTTACAAAGCCAGGATCTGGGGTTTTCTTCCAAAAAAATCCGGGTCCGGCTATTTATTTTTAAATGTTGCAACTCAATTCAATACCATCTTTTTACCTAGAGTATGTAGTTTGCTAAAAATTGCTCGGTACAAAACATGCCAATGCGGTTTGCATGACAAGACGGCTCTTTTTGGCTTGGAGGAGTAGATATTGCTTACAGCCAAAACACAGCCTGCACTATACTAAATACATTCTTTTCAACATAGAATTTGAACAATAAGCATTAACATCGTAAAATTTTCTCTAAATACTTGCCTGCTGATGAAATCTTTGGAATGGATCAAGAAAATTTTCATATTGTCGCGAATAACGATTGACTGTGTCGTCATGAACCCGTGAGCTCAATGATGCATCACTCTGAAATTGCGTTAACAATCGTCACTAAAAGATACAGAGTATTAGCGTCGCACTAAAGGTTAACAGTATCATAGCTCACATTATCTTTATTGTGACTTTAGCCTATTTTAACTATAAAGAATTTCAAACTAAGCCGAAACGTAGACTTGATTCTAAAATCCTAATCTAAGCCTCCCGCGTCTTGGTCTACCGATCTCCGTATCTCCAAATGGGCACGCAGCAGGCAACAGGCAGGCCCCTAAATCTGACATGGGCTGCGAGCTTTACGACAGACTTAATTTGGTACGCCATTGTTTAAAGAAGTGTAATACTAATGACAAGACAGACCTATTTTCTCTATACAATATCTGCGCAAAACTGTGTTAAGTTGGGTGAAAGCTAAAATGAAACAAAAGCTACCTACTTTATTATTGCTTGAGTAGGTTTCAAGGAAACGAATTTTTTGAAACAATTTGACGTTGTCACTGCGAACTTTTTCCATTTCAGATTCAAGTGCAGCTTTTTCGTCACGCATTTGCAGCAATTCCTACAAGCAGTACCCTATAAAATAACTGGAGCCTTACTTGAAACCTCTATGTGCACTTGGCAGCACGATGCCTGAATAACCAATGCACCTGACCTATCACAAAACAGACCGTAAAATTAAAATCAAACATTAGCGTATTACGAACACTAAAGTCAATATGATATACAAACTAGGTGTGTGATGGTAGCTTGGAATATTTTTCATTTAGGGATACACAGTTTTTGTTCAAATACGGGCAAGAAACACAAAATAGCGGGCGATGCAAAACAAGCTACCGCAATTCAAAAAGATGCATTGGAGGTCTCAATTAAAAACTGAGACTGAGGCTGAGACGTGACTACCGAGACCGGCAACGAAGTTTCTGTTTGTCAATTTTTTGTATTCATCAGAAAAAAATTAAAATTTTATTATTTTTAATACTGTTTTAGTATTTTTTGTGCTTTTCATAGCTTTGTTTTTTAGAATATCTGCTCATAAGACATACGTAACTATGAACATTCATACAATCACAGTGAAATTTTATTCATCAGACATCGCTAACTTCAACAATACAGCCATAATTTCGCTAAATCTTCGACTTCAGGTCTCCATTGCAAACCACCGCGAGTTGAGACCGAGACCTGTCAAATACTGAGGCCTGCAAAATATCAAGATTTGACGAGGCCGAGACTGCAATCCCTGTCGGTATGTATGACTTACTCCTTCCGCAACTTGTACACGTTCTTTAAGTCTATCCCTTTGACCTTGCATGATCGCGAGCAAATTGTCTTTACCAGTCCCAGTGCCGGTTGGAGATGCTAAACATAATAAAAACCAATTCCCGAAATCCTTTACATGCAAATTAGATCAAACATTGTTTCGAGGCTTTACGTAACCATGTTAGAGCAGTCCAAAGCCTTGATAATTTTGAAACGTCCGTCCATCGCTTAAGAACAATATAATCAAGGCTTTCCATCTGCAAAACAATAAAATTTGAAATCTTGAAATCTAACGGTTTCTGACAGGCAGAAATTCCGCAAAACAAATTAAAAAATTTAGTTTCGTTATGGTAAAAATTAACATCGATTATTAACAGCAAAGCAAGGAAAAATGCTGACCTGGCAAAAATTCATGAATGCTTTGAGAAATGGGATCTTGTGGCGCAGAACCGGGTACCTGAAGTATCACGACTAGATAAATAAACCAAATAAAATAGTCATCCAGGACATATACTCCCAGTAGTGGTTTTCATATCCACTTTTATAATTAATCGTAGATATAAAAGACTTCATAGTGAACAATTACAAATTTAAACGTTCCCTTTTTGAAAAATTTGAGTTGCACAAAAACAATCCAGGAAACAGTAATTAGCGTTAGTCTGCACTACGACATAGTGCATGCGTTGCTAACGAGTTAAAACATCTTGATTAACCTCATGCTGCCCAGCAGTAATTTCGGACAAATCGTGTTCGAGCTTCTTGATCAACTCAGACTGATCAAATATTTGCCGACGCGAGCTGGTTTGTTCCGTTTTCAACGAGACTATTTCCTCTGAAATATTATGATCAAAGAAGTTTATTCATTGTAAAAGAATACTTATGCATGCGAATAACATGCTAGCATCCACTTCCCCAACTGGTCTTGTTTCTTTTCATATTAGTTACACTAATATTGAATGCATTGCTGAAAAACACCAAACCTAGTATATGTAAGCATATGAGTACATTATCCAAATGTACCTATCAGTTTTGCACCGTGAAGTAAATTAACAACCAACGCAATATAGCGCACTTATTTTGTAATTCGTTCGTTGAAGAAAAATATAAGGTTAAAAGTGTCACAAGAACAAAATAATTACCCTCGGCCTTTTGATTCGCCAAGCGCAGCGATGTATTTTGCGTCTCAAGCCATTTGTTTTTTTCTAACAACAGTGTTTCCAAAGGTTTCGAATTCTTTTTTGTTGAGCAGCCACCTGGGGTATTTTGACCAGCAGAAGACGTTGAACTGTTTTCTTCGCTCGGGACAGCAGACGCCTCAGTCAATAGCGACCCGAATTCAACGGATTTAAGTATCCTAAAAATTTAAAGTGCATATACTCAATATTTGTCAGAAACCGAAAAATCAACTAAACAAATTTAATAATCTTTAGAGTTAACATGCATAAAGGGACAAAATTCCTAATAAACATCCAACGATGTAAGACATGAAACAGGTGAACACAAAATGCCCTCTCTGATAAGACAAACCGGTGTAACTTCAATTTTAAATGACGTTATGCGCACATTCTGTCCTTTGTCATTCAACATCACACCATAATAGTACGATTAAAAGAGTAATATAATTAGAGATATACATATATTACACAAAAATACCTTAATTCTCTCGCAGTTTCCTCAAAATCAACTTGTGTTTTGAGTAGCGCTTTCATTTCGGCAATTTTCTCGTTTTGTTGCTCGATCTCAAGTTGTAACTGATCATTCTAAAACCATTCGTAGTGGGTCATTTATTTAACGAAACTCGAACACACGTAACCAATTAAGGTAATATGCAAATTAGTTATTAACTAACTGTTCATTTGTCAGGTTTTGGAGGTTTGTAAACAATTTATTCAGATTCCTCGCACCCAAAACCTCTTCAGTCATCTTAATAATATTGAAACAATTTAAAGTCCTAATTTTGTCTTGTCAATTAAGCTAATATGCAAATTAGCTATTAGCTAACTATTAATTATCGACATTAGACGTTTGTAAACAATTTATTCAGATTCTTCGCACTCAAAACCCCTTTATTTCTGAAATTAGTTTGCTTGTAACCCTAATAATTAGTGAAATACTGTAAAAACGCCTGATTTAGGCTTATAAATTATGCTTATATGCAAATTATCTATTAGCTAGCTGCTCGATTATCGGTTTTAGATGTTTTTAGACAGTCTATTCAGATTCCTCGCACCCAAAAACCCTTTAGTGTTGAAATTAGATTGCTTGTAAATGTAATAATTAGTGAAATAATGTAGAAAACCTTAATATACGCTTGACGAATTATGCAAATTAGCTTGTAGCTAATAAACGACTTAAAATTTTACAACCCCAATTCGAGCTTAGCACCCCAGGATGATAGGCTTTCAAATAAAAAACGTTTATCAAAATCGGTTCAGCTGTTCCTGAGACTTTTCGGACGGACATCCACCTTTCGACCACAAACGCTTTCGCTTCGCTCAAAAACAATAAACAATAGACAAGTTGCCAATAATTTAACACTAGTCCATATCGCACAGATTTCCGAAATTTGTAGATTATTATATTTTGGAAAAGTAATGTCTAACAAATGAGATTTCACTTCCAGTACGACCTCAATTACATCGCTTAAAATTCTACAAAACGCTCATATTTAGCCTGACTTATATATGAAATATTGTATTCATCAATAATTGATTACAGTTTCATATGTGCTCACCTCTAGCGATTTTTCTGCTTGCAAGGAGTCATATTTCGACTGCAACAATCTTAAATCTTCCAGTAGTTGGCTTATCTAAAGATAAACAGATTATTCGAAATTCAGAAGTGTGAAGTTTAGTGGCATAAAACAAGCAATGCATTTTTAACCGTAGATGGATGTAATTCTACGATTAAACGATACCATATAGAACCCTTCAAGAAAATGCTGCGGGGCTCGAACCCACGGAGTACGGATTACCGGTCCGCTGCTATAACCACTAACTTACGCAAACATCCAAATTTTTCGCTACAACGGCTCTATATACCTAAAACTTGGTCATACACAATAGGTACGTATATGAATCCTTAACAGTGTAACGAAATAAAAAACCGATTTCCGGCTTAACTGAGCCACTCAAGAATATTAAACTATATATAAGCAACAGTATAATAATAACAACTAAGTGTGCGTAAGTTCATTGCGCAAAAATTGCACCTGAAGTTTAATTTTTTAATAGTTCTACGAATCGCCGATAGACGTTCATAAATCAGTCAGTCTTCTTTAGATCACAGTACCTGCTTATCTTTAGCACTGATTTCGACCTCAAGGGCGCTAATTTGAGTCAGCAAATCATTATCTTTAGACACTGGAAGAGATTGCCTCAATTCCTCCATTTGTTCTCGGAGTAGTTCACTTTCCCGTTCAGCAACATCCTAAAACAAAAGTTGCAACACTGCCAGTTTGAGAAATTTAAAACCCTCGTATAGCCCAGCGTTACAAAATTAAAACGCAATACAAAAAAGTGGTACGGTAAACGTTAAATATAATATTCCACTGTTTTAACATATTCTGCAAATAGAAAAAGCAATAACCGGTAAACAATTTTACCGCACGTTGCGTGGCTCGTTCTAAATCAGCAAGAGTCATTTCGATTTCTTTGCTACGTGCTTCGGTTTTTTCTTCAGCGGCAGCGCGTGCGTCCATCAATTCAGTTTGCGTATTTGTTAACAATTTCGACTGAATTTCAAGCTGAAAACTTTATATCGTCTATATAGACTGTAAAACGCAAGGTCTTTAACTACACTGAGACAAATCGTTAACCACTTTAAAACATCTTGATTACGTAAATTTCAATCTCCCCCAATTATCCGCGCACCATGGCTATTTTTAGATGTGATCAAAAGTTAGCACATTGCCATACAGCCAAAACTATTTTAACCATCAAAGAAGCATCTTGCGATTTACGTAAAATCATGTGTCCATCCATGATTGTCAACTAAAGTTTAAACAAGTTCAAATTGCTGCAACAATTTATGGATAAAACAAACTAACATAACAGATTTGAGCTGGCAACCTTTTACCTGTCGTTCAGCATCTCTTAGTTTTGCAGATAAAGCATCATTTGTATCATGCAGTCGACCCTCGCGTTCCTCATAATGCTTTCGCATAAATTCTTCACTATCTTTAACTTTTTCCTGATATAGATTAAAGACAAAAAATAAAAACGTACATAACTGATATCAAGGAATGTTGACGGTTTGTTTTGCATTGGTAAATACAAATCCTATGTTTTATCGTTCGAGAGTTTATCAAACAATACGTATACGTTTTCAAAAATAACCACAAAAACAAAAATTTCCAATAAAATATGAATACACGACAGCAAATAAACAGCTGTCGCAGGGAGGAAGATTTCCCAACAAACCCAATCAACCAACAGCACATTCTAAATACCTTCACAGAGACATCCATCTCTTCTTCAAACTGTTTGATTTTTGCATGCAAATGACGGATTGTTACTTCTGAAATTAAAAAAAGAAGAGTATTTAGTTACACCAAGAGTGGATGATGTCCACCTTGCAGAAGAGTGTGCAACTGCTTGGGCTGTGCATGGCACAAAGTGTACCAGCACGCGTTGCATTTTTGCTCGACCCGCCCTGATTTGGGGGGGGTAGTCACCACTTAATTTACATAGTAAACAGAGGAGTTAAAAAATAATCGGAGCGACTTTAGCTAAAATTCGAAATATCGGTTCAACGATTCCCCCCCCCAAATAAGGGGGGTAGGCCAAAAACGCAACGCGTGCCGGGTACATTCTTTAATACACAGAATGTACCCAGTTGCACACTCTTGTTATAAAGAGTGATCATCCACTCTTGGTTACACCAAACAGCCGAAAGAATTCAAAATGATATTAATACGATTAACTGATTATTAAAAACATCACAAAGGGTCATTGTAAACTGTTCAGATCCTTTCTAGTGCAATAAGGTTGAGCTAAGCTCGCCCGGCGCATCTAAAACGTACTTTTACTTGGGCGTCATGCAGCACTGAACAGTATAGCGCAACTCTAAAACAAAAGCGCTCAAAATTACTTAACACCACCATCAGTTCGCGCAGTAGGCTGTGTCTGACACCATAAGTGTAACAGAAAAATTCAGCGATATTTTTCACGGATATGTAGATGATACTCAGGGTAATGACTGGCGTCTTTATTTGTACCTTGATTTTTTATGTCTGCAAATTCTTCGTTATATTGCTGAAGAGTTTTCCGAAGGCTTTCGCATTCAAGCTCAACGTCCTTTGTCTGCGCAACTTTTTTCTCAAGTTCTGCTGTATATAACAGTGGGTCTAAAATGCCAAATGCGAAACAGAATTGTTTATACGCTGTAGGTATATGTATATATTATATACATACTTATATTACATATCAAGTCAGCAACAGATCGTATGCAAAAGTGATGAACCAAAATGACCGCGAATCACTATTCCAGTTTAAAACACTGTAGAGCCGTTTTTACGGTTACACACGCATTTTTGTACTATTTTTATAGTGTACATTACACTAGCAAGAGTTTTGGTTATACAATATATGAAAAACTAGTTTAATCAACGACCTAATTCGCAATCCAACATACACACACTACAAAATATTTCTGGTTTTAAGAATCAAAAAAGAAGAAACACACCTGGCATATCAATTATTTGTTTGTATAAATCCAAAAAAGCCGCCTCTCCAGCCTTACTACGCTTTGACAAACTGTCGACTTCATTTTGAAAACTTTTAAGAATACTTGCCGCAGCTTTTTTCACTTCCTAAAAACATTTCTTTATATATGACCTGTTCTGATTGCTATATACTGTCAAGCGACAGTAAGTAAAAATCAATATGTTAGCACGTAACTCAGGGTGCAACCCGGTATTTCGGTTTCGGCATTTTTTCACTATCCGGTTCAGGCAAAATGTTACTACCAGAGTTTAGTGTATTAAATTATAGTAAATGGAAATGAAGCATTTTAGAAAAAAATGAGTTAGACATCAGATAATACAGAAATGATTTGAAGTTTAGCACATGGTCTCTAAGCGTTATAACATTTAACATTTATACATATACGTAACTAGAACTACCGAGAACCAGGGTGCAACCGGAATTACAATTTACCGGAACCGGAACCGGAAAATGAAAAATGCATTTCACCAAAAATTTCATATTAATAGTATTTTTTGCTCTATTATTTGTGAAACAACCTTAGTCGAACATAGGTATTTATTTTATTTGTTGTATTTTAGATTTTCGTCGTCGACTGAAGTGAAATCCACCATCAACGGCTTATATTCTGAGTACAAGTGGCCTTCAAAACAGATTCTTAAAAATTAGCAAAGTTAAGAAAACGGCCAAATTATAACACCGGAATTTTTAAATCCGGTAAAAATTTACCGGAACCGGGGAGCCGGAATTCCGGTTGCACCCTGCCGAGAACGTTTAGGCGCAACATAAACGCAGAACACAGATATATAGCACACTATTGAATATATCTACGTACCGCAGACGCTGTTCGCTTGAATTCTCGCGTTTGCTCGACTAGACGCTGACGTGAAGCTTCACTGTCATCTTGTCTGTTGGCTAAGTCTTTAGCAGTGACGTCAAGCTGTTTCTGGAGCAACAAATTTATGAATATGTAATTGTTTCAATAATGCCATATTTCTGTGATTGAAAACTTGTTGGTCCATGTAAACTACGAACCACATAAACCTAATTAGAAAAAGTTTCGTTTAAAAACACAAACGGCAGAGTTAATCCCGAATGTTACAAAAATATGAATTTCATGTATCTGCTCCGACGTTGAAAGATGCCGGAACCGAAATCTGTAGGTTATTAAGCGGGATTTAGATTAAGCCACACGCTTGTAAAGATGCCAATATATTTCTCGAAAATGTTCTCCAATTTCCTTAAAACTCCAGATAGTAAACTCTATACTCGTTAGCATTTACTGTACTTTCTCCGGTGCGGGTATCCCTTACATATTCCAAGTTTCCCGAGTTCCCTGCCTAATACATTAGCCGCGAAGTATTCTCCAAATTCAATAGCAGCAGCCGCGCACTAGATTCGCTTTCCTTAACAAGAAGCTCCCGCGGCTGTACCAACTACGATCCAACTTTAATCCAAAACCCTCAAACTCAACAATATGCACAACTACCGAAAATTAAAAAATCTAAAATGAAAATAAAAAACGTATTTGAAACTAACTTGAAAACTTTATGAATGATTCTGAAAACTGGCTACTTAAGCCCCCATTTAAGGTTAATTTGCATATTATTTATTGGTCTGATTGATTACGCAACATAAGCCTAGCAAATAAATATATTCAACGGCCACGTAGGGCTTAGTTGTAACTTTACATTGCTTCTCAGAAGCCACGCGCATATTGACGTTTTATGCCTGTAAGCCACGCCTAGGCCTCACTTATGTTCTCAGCTTACCTTTTGTCTCAGGGAAAAAAATTTTTTTTAAAAATTTAAAAAATAAAAAGAAAATATTTCAAATTATTTTTAAAAAATTAAAATGTTTCTTATTTTTATTAAAATAATTTTTTAGAATAAATTAAAAAATTCGAGTGGAAAAAAAATTTTCAATCCCTCTTTCAAATCAAGTATTTTTTCTTTGAATTTTTTCTTTTTCAGAAATTAAAATATTCAAAAAAAAATAAAAAAAGAAACAAAAACTACAAAAAATAAAAAGAAATATTGAGAAAAAAAAGGATTTAAATTATTTTCGTTTGCAACGAAATAAAAATTATCCTAAAATTTTTTTTTGAGTAAACAATTTTTTAAAAAATAAATAAATTTTATAAAAACTCCCCCCACCACCACCACCATATCCACCACCAGCCTTCCAGCTCCATAGGGAACCCTTTACTTCATAGGAACCCAACCTTTGCCCATCAGACTAACAGTAATTATTCAAACAATTAAATCAGACAATACCTGCAGATTATTGATATCAAGGTTTTTCCAATAAGTTACAAAAGCAGTTGACATTATACTTCGTCGTGAAACATTATAAATACGTTTGTCAACTGTACTCAATAAATCCAAAACAAAAACTCGAAAGCTGCAATTTATTTAATGGATGGATATTCCGTAAAGTGCACAACTGATGAAAACTTAGCTCAGAATGATATTAAAATAAACAGTGATTAATACCGACAGAAAAACAAAATCGCCCCTAGACAAATTTATGACTTGGCCAAATTACCTCTGGGATCAAATTTCTCATTTTAATATTAAATCGTAGCCTAGGTTCAACTCCAAGTTTTCACTAGCAATGTACTTATACGCATCTGCAACGAATATTCTTATTAACGCTATACTTTCGTCAAATAAGCAACTGTAGCGGCGTTATGGGCTAACCAATGTGAAATACAAACAACAGCTACAAAAAATTTTACTTTTTTAACGAAAGTACTCCGCATTTGAATTTGGCAAAAACACATTATAAACATAGCATTCGTAATTGCCATTTTTTATTTTAAGAATCATAATAATGATTTGGCTAGAACATAGACATATATGGTAAACTTTAGTTCCTGACGAATAGAAAACAGTCTAAATCAACGCAAGGAGACGTTTACTTACCATGCACCCAACACTCGGTTGGATTATATAAATATGTAGCTAGTGATTTCTGATCATCCCAATTCGATATACAAATTTATTTGTACGGGTCACGCAGGAGTAAGGTTTTTACAATTTTGAAAATTTGCTTGTGTGTAGTTGTCGATGATTATGTATAGAGTAATCTTGCAATTCGGGCAGCAAAAATAAAATACATTTATAATTATTGCTAAACGGTGGCAAATCTAATTTATCGCTTCACCATGACCGAAGGTGGGCTTGTAGTAGTTGCAGCTGTGTGCTCCTTACTAGTGTTAGAAGTTGAGGTAAGATTATGGCATACACGAATAATTCATTAATTGCTATGTGTGCATAATTACACATTTGAATTCACATTTTTGGATAAAGCATGGATAAATGCTGCTGGTAAAATGACTTCTTGTTTTAGATATAGGCATCGTTATGGTTAAATGT